>WBNM01013142.1:1940-23314 GCA_013399055.1 Ramphastos sulfuratus | reverse complement strand
TCCAGGCTGAAGAGCCCCAAAACTCATAGCCCACTTAAAGCATTATATATACTTATGTCCTTTAAATTGCCTTGTTTAGCTTTTGGGTTTTGGCAACTCATAAGATACATTATATGTTCCTATGTGTCCATGCAGAGTTTTCACTGCATGGCATGTACTGCAATTTAAATGAATTGAAAAAGACTGAAGTCAAGCAAGCAAGTTGAACTTCCGTGAGTAACTGAACTGTACTGAGCTGCAGGCGTTGTAAGAGTTTTAGCTGAACTTTTTCTCATCAATAAGTCTGTAATTTTTTGCTAAGAAGCTTTGCCTGGAAGCCCTCTTGGGGTTTACTAAATGAATTTAAAGCAATATAGATACCTTCCAAATCCTTTAAAAGAACTCACAAGTAAGCCAAATAAGCTGGGAAAAGAAAAAATCTCTAAGTAGAGAAGAGTAATTCTTGTTGAATTAATGAAAGCTGAAAAAAAAAAAGAAATCTGAATTCTCTGGCTGCTTTTAGGCTGACTCAATAACAGCCTCTGAACAAGTATCTTAGAAAAGACAGTGGGCAGTAGAGTGGCCAACTGTAAAAGGTTGGCTAAGTACAATAGATTAAGGAATACAATTACAAAAATAAATAAATAGAGGTAGCAAACTGTGAAATAAGGTGTTTCAATATGGCAGTCAACCATAAGGTCCCAGGAAACCCAAGTATTAAAAAAAGTATATAATTTTGTTAGTGATATATAAATACCTCATAGAATCAGAGAATCACAGAAGCATAAAAGCATAGAAGCAGTCAGGGTTGGAAGGGACCATAAGAATCATCTAGTTCCAACCCCTCTGCCATGCCCAGGGACACCTCACACTAGATCAGGCTGTCCAGAGCCTCATCCAGCCTGGCCTTAAACACCTCCAAGGATGAGGCTTCCACCACCTCCCTGGGCAACCCATTCCAGGTTCTCACCACTCTCATGGTGAAGAACTTTTTCCTAACATCCAGTCTGAATCTCCCCATTTCTAGCTTTGTTCCATTCCCCCCAGTCCTATCGCTCCCTGACAGTCTAAAAAGTCCCTCCACAGCTTTCCTGTAGCCCCCCTAAAGATACTGAAAGGCCACAATAAGGTCATCTCAGAGCCTTCTCTTTTCCAGACCAAACAGCCCCAACTCCCTCATCTTGTCCTCATAGGAGAGGTGCTCCAGCCCTCTGAGTATCCTCATGGCCCTTCTCTGGACACTTTCCAGCACCTCCATAGTCCTCTTGTCCCAGGGGCTCCAGAACTGGATGTAGCACTCCAGGTGGGGTCTCACCAGTGCAGAGTAGAGGGGGAGGATCAATTCCCTCAACCTGCTGCCCATACTTCTCTTGCTGCAGCCCAGGATCTGGTTGACTCTCTGGGCTGCAAGAGCACACTGACAGCTCATATTGAGCTTCTCATTCACCAGCACCCCCAAGTCCCTCTCCTCAGGGCTGCTCTCAGACCAGTCACAGCCTGTATTGGTGCTTGGGATTGCCTCAACCAAGATGCACTTGGTCTTGTTGAACTTCATGAGATTGGCTTGGGCCCACTTGTGATTCTTTCACTGAAAACTAGATCACCACTTTTCTTACAGCAGCATAGAATGGCAGGATCATTAAGGCTGGAAAAGACCTCTAAGATATAACCTATAAAAGAAAGATGTAAAGCAAACTCCAAACCTTCATGCTTCAAAATGTAGGGGTGGGACTCAGAAAACAAAGCCACGTTTGAATCAGCAGCATACAGTTGGGCCTTTTTTGTGCAGTAGTACATAAAAGTGTATTCAAAACATTTCTTTGGACTTTGGACACCAAAGACACTCAAACACTTTGAGAATTTCAGTCTATTCATCTTGCTGTTGGTTTTTTTTTTTACTAAATGGTGCATTAAAATTTGTGGTGATAAAGAAATAAATGAAGAGATAAATGAAACTTAAAAGATGATGTTCATTAATTAAATATCCTCCCTTTGGCTTTTCTGTTGTTGCTTTTGTTTGGTTGGGTGTTTGTTGGTGTTGTTGGGTTTGTTGTTTTGTTTTCCTTGGGGTTTTTGTTGTGTTTTTCTTTAATTTTAATTTTAAATCCAAGTTATTGATGTGGAATTCTATTCAGAGATGAACTTAAAAATGACCAAATAGTATTCAGTTACCAAATATACCTCCAATTTGTATGAGTTTCAAATGTTCTGCCTTAACACTTCTTTTGCCTCTATGCTGCTTCCCAACAAGAGAAGCTTTTACAGAATGATCAGCATTTTTCTTGAGATATTTAATATTTATGGGATAAAATCAAATACCTTCCAAAACCCAGTGTTTATGTATTAGGTACTTAAAGAGAAGCAGTCCTGGAAAGCAAAGCTTCCTTTTCCTGAGATAGATAATAAAATAAGAGGATAAAGTATTTATGTTTGATGTTGGTCTAGAGTTTTTTTGTCCAGAAACAAGATTCTATCACAATTTAAAATGGACTCTTTAACTAAATCACTCCTCCTGCAAATCCTCCTCTAAGTTTCTGTGGTTTTGTAGTTAGTTAAACAATTGTGACCTTCACAAACTGACTACAAGTAATTGCTTGGTTTATTTTTCTTGGAAATGAAAACATATTACTGTTTAATTTCCAAAGCATCCAAAATCATTATTCTCAGATTTAGTTCTTTATTAATATGAATCACATACACATTTTGCCTTTTGGAGCATCCCTCCTAAATACTTTCTGTATTCAAGGAAGTATTTACAATCCCCTGAATTTTTTTTTTTTTTTCTTTTGATCCTGATTGGAATTTTTCATTAGCTCTACTATTAGACCATGTAATTGACTAGAGGCTTTTGTTGAGTTTTTTTGGGGTAAGGGGAGAAATTTCCCACAACCAACTTGTGGTGGCTTGGCCCTGGCTAGGGACCAAATGCCCACCACAGCCACTCTATCACTCCCTTTCTTAGATGGACAGGGGAAAGGAGAAAATATAACAGAAGGCAGTTACAAGATAGAAGCAATGTAATAATAACCACAGTATCACAGTATCACCAAGGTTGGAAGAGACCTCAAAGATCATCAAGTCCAACCCATTACCACAGACCTCAAGACTAGACCATGGCACCAAGTGCCACGTCCAAACCTGCCTTGAACACCTCCAGGGATGGTGACTCCACCACCTCCCTGGGCAGCCCATTCCAGTGGGGAATGACTCTCTCAGGGAAGAACTTTCTCCTCACCTCCAGCCTAAACTTCCCCTGGCACAGCTTGAGACTGTGTCCTCTTGTTCTGGTGCTGGTTGCCTGAGAGAAGAAAGCAACCTCCTGCTGGCCACAACCACCCTTCAGGTAGTTGTAGACAGCAATAAGGTCTCCCCTGAGCCTCCTCTTCAGCAGGCTAAACAATCCCAGCTCCCTCAGCCTCTCCTCATAGGGCTTGTGCTCGAGGCCTCTCACCAGCCTCGTTGCCCTTCTCTGGACACGCTCAAGCACCTCAATGTCCTTCTTAAATTGAGGGGCCCAGAACTGGACACAGTACTCAAGGTGTGGCCTAACCAGTGCAGAGTACAGGGGGAGAATGACCTCCCTGCTCCTGCTGGCCACACTATTCCTGATGCAGGCCAGGATGCCATTGGCCTTCTTGGCCACCTGGGCACACTGCTGGCTCATGTTTAGGCAGGTGTCAATCAGCACCCCCAGATCCCTTTCTGTTTGGCTGCTCTCCAGCCACTCCCGCCCCAGCCTGTAGCTCTGCATGGGGTTGTTGTGGCCAATGATAAGCAAAGCAACAGACCATGCAGAAGCGAAAACAGAGAGAGATGTTAGTCTCTATGTCCCATCAGCAGACAGTGGTTGGCTCTATGCCTAATGGTCCCTCTGGAGGACAAACAACATGGACAAATATCCAGATGTGGCCCCACCAGGGCAGGGTATAAGGGGAGGACAACCTCTCTCGATCTACTAACCACAGCCCTTCTAATACACCCCAGAGTGGCATTGGCCCTCCTGGCCACAAGAGCACATTGATGGCTCATGGTCATCCTATCCACTAGGTGAGTTCAAACATGATAGGAGTAGGGGGAATGGAACAAAACTGGAAATGGGTAGCCTCAGACTGGATGTTAGGAAGAAGTTCTTCACCATGAGGGTGGTGAGACCCTGGAACAGGTTGCCCAGGGAGGTGGTGGAAGCCCCAGGCTGGATGAGGCTCTGGACAGCCTGATCTAGTGTGAGGTGTCCCTGCCCATGGCAGGGGGGTTGGAACTAGATGATTCTTGAGGTCCCTTCCAACCCTGACTGATTCAATGATTCTAAGTCAAAGCAGCACACACAAGAAAGAGAGTTTATGGTACAAACTGTTTATCAGGAGCTGAAGGTGGTGAGAAAAGCATCCAGAGTATCCTTGGTGCCATACAAGGTAATATAAAGAGGGGATTTGGCAGACCCCAGACCACTTGCAGAGGCACAGATGCACAAATATTTCATGGAATCATACCCCGTGAATATGTAATAAGTAGGAAGAATAATTGCATTAGGTAACTGAGACTCTCTAAAAGCTGTGAAAACTTTTCATCAGTACTCATGGGCTTTGAGAGTGGTCCCCCAGCTGCCTTCTTCAGAGATGAACAGAAATGCAGCCCCTTATATGCAATGATGTCAAAGCAGATTTTGATTCCAGCATCAAGTCTGTTATCAGTAGGGGTACCACAGTGCAGTAGAGAAAGCTTTGTAAGCATATGAAGAGTGCTACACTCCAAATAAATTTGAAGCAACATTTTTCAGGCACATAACTTAGTAAATTACAGCATAAACACTGCCTATATATTTTAGCAACAAAACACTGGAAGCTTTACCCCAATGTTTTGTAAAAGGTTAAATAGTTTGATTTTAGTTCTTGTCAGTGACATGAGTGTCATTAAAAAAAACAATCTTGTCAATCAAAACATTGCATTAGTTGATCTTAAACACGTTTTGGGGTGGGGTCATTTAAGCAAGGCAACCATAGTGTTCTCAAGCTTACTAGCTGAAAGGTTTTCCTTTCTGAGATGCTGGATCATGGAAAATTTGCCCAGCTTGATTGGAAACGCCTCTGAATATTACCAGCTTCAAAAAGGCAATTAAATTTTTCAATGTAAATGTCACAGGCTGCTTAGTTTATACATCCAGATCCTTAGAATACACAAGCACTTTCCCATGTGTGCCTGCACATGTTCAGGCTTATCTTTGTACAAATGTAGGAGTTTCAGCTCATAAGAACTCTATGTAGGGTTAAGAATAATGTCCACATGAATAGGAAACTTAAGTCATTTTCCCAAGGTGAAATGTGTGCAACTTACTTGAAAGCTAAGAATGTTAAACCTTTCAAGAGAGGACAGCAAGATAGCTAAGCTTGATGATTCCCATATGGTTAAGGTCACAGAATCACAGACCTTTAGAGGTTGGAAGGGACCTCCAGAGATCATCCAGTCCAACCCCCCCTGCCAAGGCAGATCACCTAAGGTAGTTCGCACAGGAATGCATCCAGGTGAGTTTTTAATGTCTCCAGAGAAGGAGACTCCACAACCTCTCTGGGTAGCCTGCTCCAGGGCTCTGTCACCCTCACTCTAAAGAAGTTTCTCCTCATGTTGACGTGAAACCTTCTGTGTTCCAGTTTGTAGCCGTAGAGGTCACTCAGCTGATACTTTGCACCAAAGAGGACGTTGTTGTGTCACAGATAAGTTGTTGGCTTGGTCGTTCATTTTTCATAGAATCATAGAATCATAGAATGGGAAGGTTGGAAGGGACCTCAAGGATCATCCAGTTCCAACCCCCGGCCATAGGCAGGGACACCTCCCACTAGTACAGGTCACTCAAGGCCTCATCCAATTGAACTAGAAGAGAAGGTTCCTGTGGTCAATATACTGCTTGCAGTCAAGATACTGCTTGTCCACTAGATAGACTCAGGGAGCTCCTTTCTGCTCATGGCAGAAGGCAATGGTGAATTACAAGAGGCTTTAAGTATTTACTCACAAATTATCTCCCAACTGGCAGGGCTGGATACAGCTTCAGACAGTGCCCAAACACTTTCAGGGAATTCTGTCACTGTCTTGTCAGCTGCTGAGACTTCTGATTCTTCCCAGGCTTCACAGGCTGCTGGGGAAAGGAGGCAGATAATGTCTAAGCTGGTCCTGGCTCTCTGGATGATCTATGTATCTTCAGGGCTTCCTGTCTTGGCAGAAGGCTTTCAGGTGCAGGCAGGATGCCTTACCATGTGCAGTCTCAGCACAGATATCACACTGGCTGTGCAGGCTGATCGCGTGGAGGCATTTAGAGCCTGCTCCTGGTAAACTCTTGCAAGGCAGTTTCCAGGCAGTTCAGGATGTAATAAGGCAGTAGCAAGTATGCATGCAACAGCAGAGCACGGATACAAGGGCAGAGCAGCTTGTGTCATCTGCTCATCTCCTTTTATCAATACAGCCCAAGACTAATGTGCCTTTGGACACAGAATAGCCAATCAGAATGGCAGTTAGCCAAGCTTGACCATCTTAGGTGAAGCCATAGGCTTGCTTTACCCTTTCCAGGACAGAACACAGGCCCTGCACAAGGCATACACAAGCTGAGTGTGTCTACCTTCTTTACCACAGGATGCAAAACAAGTCTGAGCAAGCCACAGTCCTTAGACTCAGGGGCTCCAGGTTCTTTGTTCTCTTTGCTGCGGTTGCTCTCCCCAAAACAGGAGGGAGAGCAGAAAACCATCTCTGAGCAAGCCAGGACATGTGTAAGCCTATTTTGGCTTGCTCAGGCCTACCACAACAAAGACCTCTAATATCATCAAGTGCAATGTTCCATCCACTACCATGGCAACTAAATCATGTCCTTAAGTGCCATGTCTACATGTTTTTGAACACCTCCAGGGATGATGACTCCACCACTTGTCTGGGCAGCCCTATCCAGTGCTTGATCAAACATGTTGTGTTTCTTTTAAACATGGTGTCACAGTACTTGACAAATTATTTCATGCAAATCCTACTCTGTATTAAGATTCATATCAGGGCAAATTTGGACCTGACCAAAATCAATACATTCCTTATTTCAATACAGAATTTAGGTTCAAGTTGAGATAAATATTTTCTTTTGCTCCATCATCTGATAGATGTTTATGCCACACCTTGGGTTGTACAGAGCCCTGTTAAGGTACATTTTCCTAAGCCTAGAGAAATTTATTCTGTTCTTTCCAAAGGCAGTCACAAGAGTCACAAGAGTAAAACAATGACTGGACCTTGCAATAAAAAGATTATAAAAATAAAAAAGTTGCCTTGGGCTGTGGCTCTGTGCTATGAATTACTGAAATTCTTCCTGCCACATGATTCCAGTCATATCTATTCAACAGCATATAAAGGACTTGTTTCATCTGGCAGATGTGTTTTGCTAACTAGGTAGAGGAAATGTCAGGTAAGACATAAAACTAAAGAGAAATTTCTTCTGTGACTGAGATTTTTGACTGATCACTTAGAAAACTGTGGCTAGAACAACTTGTTAATTCAGGCTGTGGTGGGCACATGCTCTTCTTCAAGTACTCAGTTTTAGCAAACATGGATATGGATTGTAACATTAAAAAGTTTTGGTTTTCAGCAATACATAGAATCATAGAATCATAGAATGGTAAGTTTGGAAGGGACCTCAAAGATCATCCAGTTCCGACCCCCTGCCATAGGCAGGGACACCTCCCACTAGTACAGGGCACTCAAGGCCTCATCCAGCCTGGCCTTGAACCCCTCCAGGGAGGGAGCAGCCACAACCTCCCTGGGCAACCTGTGCCAGTGTCTCACCACCCTCACTGCAAACAACTTCCTCCTAACATCCAGTTTCACTCTCCCCTCTGCCAGTTCAAACCCATTGCCCCTTGTTCTGTCATTGCAAGACCTTGGCAATAATCCCTCCCCAGCCTTCCTGTGGCCCACTTCCGCTACTGGAAGGCTATTATAAGGTCTCCTCGAATACATGTTGCAGTAGTAAAAAAACCCAATGGATATATAATTGTTTGCTATAAGGAAGCATATTTTTGAAAGCTATATTAAATACCTTAAATGTTATTCATTATTACTTTCCATATATATTATTTTTCTAACCTACAATCAAGATTGTGTCACATACATTCAAGGACAACTGAGGAAAAAAAAAAAAAAGGAGGGGGAGATTTTTACAGCTGAAGTAAAGAATACCTTCCAATCCCTTCACTTTGACAGGCAAGGTATTCTAGAATAAATTGATTAAGTACTTGAATCATCCTGATCATTCTCAACTAAATTTAAAGTTCAAGTGATTAATCAATAATGTAGTAATGGAATTTTAGATGTAAGCTAGACCAGTGTGGATTTTTGCAGCATTAATGTCATTAAGCATAAGAGTGAGCATTCACCTTAGCCTATGCATTAATGCATTTTTCTTTTTAATATATGGGTATGCTAGAAAGTCTTGTTACTTATGGGATCTTCTCCATGGGAAGACAAATGCTCTAAAGCTGTGGATGATTGGTGAGGGTTAGTTCATTTCTACAGCATGATTTACAATTCCATCTTGAACAGTCTGATACGATATCGCCAGGTGCTGAGCAAGGAAGGAAAGCTGTGATGTTGGAGTTTTAACTCTTTGTTTCTTGAGTTGGTGCAAAGGCTTCTTACAGCCTCATTTACATTTTCCTTTGTCTGGACTCTCTGGAGTCTCTGGAGTCTGACTCTGGAGTCTCCTTCTCTGGAGTCTTTCAAAACCTACTGGATATGTTCCCGTGCGGATTACCCTACATGCCTTGGCAGAGGGGGTTGGACTCAATGATCTGTAGAGGTCCCTTCCAAGCTCTAAGGTTCTGTGATTTTGTGACTTGAAGTACAAAGCAGTGGAACTCTGTCACAATGGAATAGGTTTTCAATGGTAACAAGGTCACTTGACAAGTCTCCCACCAACGGTTGAGAACAGTCTTTGCAGTATCTTCTTTCTCAATGTGTTACGCTCTCATCCTATAACTAGTTTGAAAGTCAGATTGTCCTCTTCAGACATAAAAAAATGCAGTTCTTAAATTGAAATAATCAAGACTAAACTGTTTAGTTTGTAAGATTATTTGTCCTTTTTCAATAATAGTCCCTGTGATGGCCTGCCCTTAGCTGACCAGATAGATGCCCACTGAAGTGTTCTCTTACTTCTATTCCTCTTCAACAGGACAGGGTAGGTAATAAAATGGAAAAACTCGTGGGTTGAGATAAAGACAGGAAGATCCCTTACTGATTATTCTCATGGGCAAAACATGCCTGGCACAAGGAAAATTAATTTATTACCAATTAAAACAGAGTAGGATGATGAGACAGCTGGAGTCAAATACATCACATTCCATATTTGTCTGGCTACCTCAGTTGGTAGAGCATGAAACTCTTAATCTCAGGGCCCAGGAGGGCTCTGAATTAACTCCCCTCCTTCTTCCCACCCCCCTCCCTTATCTCAGAAGGCTTATATGCAGGGCTGAGATGCAAAAAGCCAACAAGAGGTTAGAAGGAGAATGATTACATCGGGTTACACAGATTGAAGCAGAGACAGTTAACAGGGCAAGCAGCAGGCAGAGACTGAGAAACTTTGTTACTGTTTCTTGGTTTTATATCTCTAAGCAAAACCAGTGGGTGATAAAAACAACACTATTACTTTCTTTTCACAGCCAATGATCTAATTTCTTTCATTAAAATGTCCCAACTAGCCTCAAACCAGCACAACCAGTCATACAAAATATATTAAAACCACAATGTGTGTGTAAGTTACACTTAGCAAAACATAGCAGTTGCAATATACAGCTCAAACTCAAGACCTCTCTGTACTTCCCATTACCAGTCTCTATATTAGACTCACTGTCACACTGGGTATCCCCATGTGCCAGAAGGCAATAGCTGGGTTGAAACCAGTGGAAGCTTGTTGCTCTCTTCACAGTTCTCTTGCTTTGGGGCTGAAGCAGTGTCTAGCTAAGCCAGGGAGGCATTCACACCCCCAGTTAATCCACTAAGCTCTTGATAGCTGTATGTCTAAAATGAAGACCACCTTGAAGGGACATTGTGGAGAGGCTGGTGCTGGTCTCTTCTCACAGGTAACTGGAGACAGAACAAGGGGGAGTGGTATCAAGCTGAGACTGGGGAGGTTTAGATTGGACATTAGCAAAAGTCTTTTCACAGAGAGAGGGGTCAGGGACTGGAATGAGCTGCCCAGGGAGGTGGTGGAGTCACCCACCCTGGATGTGTTTAAGGGGCATTTGGATGTGGTGCTTAGGGATATGGTTTGAGGTGAATCTTGTAGAGGAGGGTTTAGGTTGGACTTGGTGATCCTGAGGGGCTTTGCCAACCTGCATGTTTCTGTGATTCTCTGATTCTGTGTTTCCCCTTTGTGCAGAGACAGAAGTCAGCTTCTTTGCATTATTGTCTGGGCTTTGTGGGCACATAACCCTTGCCCTTTCTTAACCAGGCTTTCTCCACAGTGCCCACCCATGCTTGAGGGGCTCAGCTATACCCTGCACTGGGGCCACTGGACCTGGTTGCAACCAGCTGTGTCCAGCTGCTCCTCACAGCAGCCCAGCCTCTGCTGTTGCTCCTGGGCACCTACACCAGGTATGCTCCCAAACAAGTAAAAACTTCCTATTAAGCACAATCCTTATTTCCAAGGTTTACTTAATCATGCACTTAAATCCCATTTGTTTAAACAAGATTTTTACTGTCGAATGCATCTGCCAAATTGCAATTGGAATTGGAAAACAACACCACTGCAATTGCATGTGTGAAGCTGGAGCTTTTCCCCTTCATTTTTTTGGTAATGAATGCAGTCAAACATTCATGGAAGCTAAAATGTTTAAAACTATAAAAATATCATGTTTAAAACTATAAAAATGTCATGTTTATATATACTTATGCATAAGTAAAGTGTGTGGCAATGTAAAATGCCCTCTGTGCCCAGTTATACCATGCACCATGACACAGTGTAAGCAGATGTCTACATTTAGCCTTTATCTAGGGCTAAATGATAGCAGTTGTTCTATCACCCAGTGACCTGTCCCCAGCAAAGAAAATTGATTCAGGAAAAGCAGTGGAGACCTTTTGCTTGAAATAAAAACAGATTGAATGAAACAGTCAACCTCATACCAATATAAAAAAATATTGTTTTATTTAGCCCAGTGAATCTACAGTAGCCAAAATAAAATGGCAAGCAGTCCTCCAGGGCAGACTGAAAAGCAGGCTGCTCCAGAGGTGGGGAGAAGCAAGGTGAACCCTTGGCCTTAGCAAACTTCCCCCTTTATAATGAGTGTGATGTTTATGCTATGGATACACCTGTCAGACAGCTTGGGTCAGCTGCCCTGGCTTTTGACTCTCCCAGTTTAAGCTCCTGGTTGACCTGAAGCTGCTAATAGCCTGCATACCATGGCAGGCCTCTGGTTCTATCTCAGTGAAATCAGGACAGTAGGTACTGACTTTATTAACTTTAGTTTTGCTATAAAGCAATCATTTACAATTATGGAGCCAATTAATTATATTTAGTTTCTTTCAGACAACTGTACATTTCAATGTATTGTTAGCTGAGTTTGACCTTGATGAGGGGACAGAAAGCCTGCTCAGCAAGTTTGCTGATGGTACCAAACTGGGTGGCTTGACTGAGACACTTGAAGGCTGTGAGACCATTCAGTGAGACTTGGACAGGCTGAGAGCTGGGCAGAGAGGAACCTAATGAGGTTCAACAGGGATCAGTGCAGAGTCCTGCACCTAGAAGGAGCAATAAACTGCACCAGTACAAGTTGGGAGGTGACCTGCTGGAGAGCAGCCCCGTGGAGAAGGACCCATGAGTGCTGGTGGAGAAGAAGCTATCCATGGGACAGCAATGTATCCTGGTGGCCAAGAAGGCCAGTGGGATCCTGGGGTGCATTAAGAGGAGTGTATGCAGCAGATAAAGGGAGGTTCTCCTTCCACTCCACTCTGTCCTGGTGAGACCTTGACTAGAATATTGCATTCAAGTTTGGGCTCCCCAGTTTAGGAGGGACAGGGATCTACTGGATCCAAGGGAGGGCTATGAAGATGCTGAGGGGGCTGGAGCACTGTCTGCTGAGGAACCTGGGGCTTTTTGGTCTGGTGAAAACTGAGAGGGGATCTAATCAATGTTTATAAATACCTGAGGGCTGGGGGTCAAGAGAGGGGGACACAACTCTGCTCAGTTGTGCCCTGTGATAGGACAAGGGGAAATGGATGTTAACTACAGCAAAGGAAGTTCATCTCAACATGAGGAAGAACTTCTTCACTGTAAGGGCACTGGCACAGGCTGCCCAGAGAGGCCATAGAGTCTCCTTCTCTGGAGCCTTTCCAGCCCAGTCTGGATGTGTTCCTGTGTGACCTGCACTAGATCATAGTCCTGCTCTGGCAGGGGGCTTGGACTCAATGATGTCCAGAGGTCTCTTCTACCCCCTAACATCCTGTGATCCTGTCACCTCTGCACATCCACATCCCTCAATTGCACATGGCACCTGGAATTTTTAAATCACATCTGTGCAAGTGCAGGCATCTCCACAGAAGAGACCAAAACAGTGTTCTACTTCCAGAAGTACCTGTTCAACTGTTAGGTAGAAGCAAACAGTTTGGTAGAAGCTATGTTACTTGGCAGTTATGTAAATATGATTTGTTGATCTGTGGTTTATTTCTTGTGCCTGATTCCCACATCTATTTATTTTCCTCTCAAGCAGTCAGTCTGTCTATGGCAGAACTGAGATGCTCCCAAAGAGGGACCACTGTTTATCTGATGTTGTAACTCTCTACTGAAAAACTTATGTAATACAAACAGATCTGTTCTGGGCCCAGGAGTGGGTTTAGGTTTTAGTTTGGTGGGGTTTTGTGGTTTTCTTTTTTCCCTTCACAAGAAGCTGGGAGGCTACAACCAAGCCAGGCAGCCACACCAGCCAGAGGAGTATTTGATACTATGTAATGGAAGGACTGGGCAGGTAGTGTAGGTGTTCTAAGCTGGTGGTTGTGCTACCCCTTGCAGCACTTGCTTCAAATCACAGAATCACAAAATGTTGGAAGGGACCTCCAAAGCTCATCCAGTCCACCCCCCCTGCCAGAACAGACTACACAGGAATGCATCCACCTGGGTTTTGGATAGCTCCAGAGAGGGAGACTTCACAACTCCCCTGGGCAGCCTGTTCCAGTGTTCTGTCACTCTCACAAGGAAAAAATTTTTCCTCATGTTTCCATGGAATCTCTTATACCTCAGCTTCCACCCACTGGCCATATACTGTTTTGTTGTTAGTATTGTTCCTGATTAATACCTTTTTGTGCTGTTCTATTAAGCCCTCTTTATTCCATCCTGTGGATTTTGCCTGTTTTCTCCTGATTTTCCATCCCATCCCACTGAGGAGGTGGGGTGGCAGTTGTCTGAGTGGCTGTGTGAGCTTTGGCTGCTGGGTATCCCTGAACTACAACAAAGCAGTTCTCACAGTTCACAGGATCACAGGAGGCTCGAGGTTAGAAGGGACCCCCAGTGATCTGGAGGTCCAAGCCCCTGCCAGGGCAAGACCATAGAATCTAGTGCAGGTCATGCAGGAACACATCTGGACAGGTCTTGAAAGTCTCCAGAGGAGAAAACTCCACAACCTCTCTGGGCAGCCTGTGCCAGTGCTCTGTGTTTAAGTGGTGAAACTTTCCATTCTCTGTATAGCATACATAGACAACAGGAGTGATCTGAGAGCAGCATTGCCAAGACTATGGAACTCCTCCTTGTACTCCCTTAGGTTTTCAGTAATTGTGATGAAAAAAAAAGTATATATTCAGGAGCTGATACTTCATCTCACATATATTATATTTGATTTCTGATCTAACAGGAGTAAACTACATCAGTAAAAAGAGCTGCTTTTAATCTTTGTATTTGAGAATTAAAATTAATTCCCTCAGCCTATGTCTGAGGCTTGTAGTGAGTAGTGTAATCAGACTGATTTTGATAGCTTCAGCTTCCACTATGAATCGTTGCCTAAGTGAATTTCTAGTCACCGATCACTGAACCATTCACTGTGCAGGTTATGTATGGCTTTGTTAGCAATTACATTTACTTTGAATTGAGAGAATTACTTGGACTGTTCACTGAAGATTCAGACAGACCAGAGCAATTAAGCATTAGCTGCCAAAGGCCTTCAGGTAAAATAGTTGGATTATACTTTTACTATAAATGTTCATCTACCTGATCTTTGAGGACTTCTTAAAGATCTCTAATAAACTTTCACTAATACCAGTATGAGCATAGAGAGAAAAAGAGAGAGAGAAAGAGAAAGAGAAAGTAAGAGGAAGAGAGANGAAGGAAGAGAGGAAGGAAGGAAGAGAGGAAGGAAGGAAGGGAGGAAGGGAGGAAGGAAGGAAGGTCATTGCACTTTTGCACCATCATTAGAAAGGTTTTTCTGGCTTTACTTTCAGCAGAGCTGCAAGTGGCTTAGAGCCAGAGAGTGATGATGGAAGGTGTTATCCTGGGCTAGAAAACATGAGGAACTAACACTGTCATATCTGTGGAATATACTGCATTTATTATAACAGATTTTAACTTCTGTTTCTAATTTCCATCCTTTCCATACTTTCAGTGTAATTCTAACCTCAAAGTGAAATAAGTTTAATTTATCTTATACTTAACAATCTCTCTAGAATGATGGAGGGGGAAATATGATTATAATTGCAATTTGGAGTGTAGAAAAGCCATAAATCCTGAACTATATGTGGTCAGTACACTGAGGGATTTAGTTTTATTTGCACCTATAGGATGAAGAAAATCTTGTGAAATGTATTTCCAGAGGGGGAAAAAAAAAGGATAAATTAGAAAGCAATCTATTTAGAAATTATTGGCCAGCCACACATGGGCAATGCATTGAACAGCATTCAGAGAGATTAGAAATTCAGTAATTGAAACACAAATTATGCATGCTCACTATTTATGAAATTTTAAGTATTGCTTTTCATCAGGAAATGTAAATGCCACTGAAACAAATTCATTATTCAGACTGGCAAAGATGGGAAAGCTGGCAAAGCACTTTACCATCCCTGAAGTGAAACTAAATAAATTGTGAAGGCTCTAATTTCTTATGCTCTTTAGACTTAATGTAGCAGCTTAAGTTATGGGGTTGAAAAAAAAAATGATGTAATTCTAAAGTGTGAAAAACAGGCTGCTAATGTGTGTTCTTGTTTATGATAAACTGTGGTTGTATGGGGTCACCAAGACATTTTACCCCTTTGTCTTCTTGCAGAAGTGGTTTTGTTTAGAGAAGGCTTCCAGGAGACCTTAGAGTAGCCTTCCAGTATCTGAAGGGGGCTACAGGAAGGCTGGGGAGGGACTATTGACAAGGTCTTGTAATGACAGGACAAGGGGCAATGGGTTTGAACTGGCAGAGGGAAGATTTAGACTGGATGTTAGGAGGAAGTTCTTTCCAGTGAGGGTGGTGAGACACTGGCACAGGTTGCCCAGGGAGGTTGTGGTTGCTCCCTCCCTGGAGGTGTTCAAGGCCAGGTTGGATGAGGCCTGGAGTGACCTGTGCTAGTGGGAGGTGTCCCTGCCTATGGCAGGGGGTTGGAACTGGATGATCCTTGAGGTCCCTTCCAACCTTCCCATTCTATGATTCTATGATTCTATGAAATACTGTTACATGATGTTGGTAATGGTAATGGGTTGAGGAGGTGGGGATTGTAATTGGCTTTCAAGTAAATTTATCATTATCTCTTTTCTTCCTCACTTTCTTCAAGTCCTGAAAGGCAGTTGTTAGAAAAGATGTGAAATTACAGGATCACAGGATCACAGGATGTTAGGGGTTGGAAGGGACCTCAGGAGATCATTGAGTCCAACCCCTCTGCCAGAACAGGACCATAGAATCTAGTGCAGGTTGTGCAGGAATGCATCCAGATGGGTCTTGAAAGTCTCCAGAGGAGAAAATTCCACAACCTCTCTGGGCAGCCTGTCCCAGTGCTCCCTGACTCTTACTATAAAGAAGTTCTTCCTTATGTTGAGGTGGAACTTCCTGTGCTGTAGTTTACATCCATTGCCCCTTGTCCTATCACAGGGTGCAACTGAGAAGAGTTTGTCCCTTCCCTGTTGACCCCCAGCCCTCAGATATTTATAGACTTGATTAGATCCTCTCTAAATCTTCTCTTCACCAGAACAAAAAGCCCCAGGTCCCTCTGTCTCTCCTCACAGGGCAGTGCTCCAGCCCCTTCATCATCTTGGTAGCCCTTAGAAGAACAAACAGCATTTGATACCTTCTGGTAACACTCACCTCTAAATAAACCTTCAGCACAAGGAGCTTTAAGCCTAATGCATGACCATCTCTAGGAATGCATTGAGATTGTTGCTATTTAAAGTGAATTTCTAAACATTTTAGATTGTTTGCTCAGTGGTGTCAAATAGTTTTAGGGTTCTTTTGCCTTGAATCTACAGTATCAGGTTGTGGCTTGTGAGTTTTGGTTTTCTTTTTTTTTTTTTTTTTNTTTTTTTTTTTTTTTTTTTTTTTTTTTTTTTTTTTTTTGTTCCTCAGGGCATGTAAAGTATCTGCAGAGTTCAGGAAAGTCAGGGAAATGATCTTAGTAAGTCATCAGAGGATTTAATGTAATATCACATAGGCAGTGACATGAGGATAGTCCAAGAGTTAATCAGATTTTCCAGATTTATAAATGGGGAAATTAGGAGGATAATGAACTGATAAATCAGTAATAAACCTGTTCTAAAGAGTAAGACATTTTTGGCTTTCTTCATTAAGATTTGTATCTCCTAAAGGAAAAGTGATTTCTTAATGCTAAGCCTTCTAGAAGTCACTGTGACCTATTTCTGAGAGTGAAATTAAAAAGATAAACTTTCCTTTGAAATTCATAGGTAGGACAGAGAAGTCACAAAAGGGAATGTAAACTTAGTTTTCTGCAGACAGCCCCCGTGCTGTTTCACAAAAGCCAACTGAACTGGAACTGCTGTTGATTCAGCTATTGAGAATCTCACTGTAACTGGTGTTCTTGCCCTTTCTGTGATTCAATATGAGATGAATTCTAAAGAAAAGGGCTACTTCTGTGGCTGGAAATGAAAACCTCAGCAACAGGTATGCTAATGCAAGCTCATTGCCTTATTCTTCTAGGCTCAAAACACAGATTCTTTATTGCCCTCTATTACTTTCCTTATAGAAACTGTGCTACAGTTTAGGGCTAGTGCCCTGGTCTAGTGTCTTTGTTGTAAATAAGCTCTGGAGCCCCCAACATAAGAAGGATGTCATTTTCAGGCACTGGAATAAGCTGCCCAGGGAGGTGGTTGAGGCACCACCCCTGGATGTGTTTAAGGGTGTTTGGATGCGGTGCTTGGGGATATGGTTTAAGGTGAAAATTGTAAGGTAGGGTTATAGGTTGTACTTGGTGATCCTGAAGGGCTTGTCCAACCTGCATGTTTCTGTGATTCTGTGAACTGTTGGAGCAAGTCCAGAGGAGGCCATGANGAGGGAACTTCTTTACTGTAAGGGTCACAGAGCAGTGGAAGAGGTTACACAGAGAGGTTGTGGAGTCTCCTTCTCTGGAGACGTTCAAGGCCTGTCTGGATGTGTTCCTCTGTGACCTGAGCTAGATTAGGGTCCTGCTGTGGCAGGAGTTGGACTCGATGATCTCTTTGGGTCCCTTCCAGCCCCTGACATCCTGTGATCCTGTGATCTCGTGATAATTAGAAGATAAGTCTAACACCATTTTGCTGTTGAATATCTGACATTGTGCTGTACAAACTTGCTTCTGCTTGGCTTCTGGCTGCTCTGTCTCTGCTCCCAACCTTGCATGCAGGCAATGTACCCAAGAGAGCTAATGGTATCCTGGGGTATATCAAGAAAAGTGTGTCTAGAAGGTCTAGGGATGTTCTTCCCCTCTACTCTGCCCTAGTGAGATCACACCTGCAATACGGTGTCCAGTTTTGGGCTCCACAGTTCAGAAGAAACAAGGACCTGTTGGAGAGACTCCAATGGAGAGCCACAAGGATGACTGGGGGACTTGAGCTTCTCTCCTAAAGAGAGAGACTGAGAGCCCTGGGCCTGTTTAGTCTGGAGAAGAGACTGAGAGGAGATCTCATCAATGTCTATAAACATCTGAGGGATGGATGTCAAGTGGATGGAGCCAATCTCTTTTTGGTCATCCACAGCAATAAGCCACGGAGCAACGACTACAAACCAGAACACAGAAGATTTCACAACATAAGCAGAAACTTCTTTAGAGTGAGGGTGACAGAGCCCTGGAGCAGGCTGCCCAGAGAGGTTGTGGAGTCTCCTTCTCTGGAGACTTTCAAAACCCACATGGATGATACTGCCTTGGCAGGGGGGGGTTGGACTGGATGATCTCTGGAGGTCCCTTCCAACCTCTAAGGTTCTGTGTTTCTGTGACCACATCATGTTTTGGCTTTGTAAGATATAGGGAGGAGAGGCAGAGACAATGTGCTGGCTGTGCAAGGCGAGGGGAGAGCTGAGATATTGCACAAGGGCATATTGTATTGTTACTGAACTGTGAATAATATGTAAATATACCTTACACATGTTTATTGCTTATCATACTTCTACATTTAGTCTACTTTTCATTTAACTTCCAAAATTCTGAGTAAGTGTGGGAAATTTACTCTGGAGGGTAAGTTTCCAGCTTGTTGGGGTGCAAATCAGAGAATCATGGAATCACAGAATCATGGAATCACAGAATCACAGAAGGTTAGGACTTGGGAGGGACCTCAAAAGCTCATCCAGTCCAACCCCCCTGCCAGAACAGGATCACCTATACCAGACCACACAGGAATGCATCTAGGTGGGTCTCGGCTATCTCCAACCTACAACAGTCAAAGGTGTCTGGAAAGTTCATTATTAAAAAGTGCTTTTCCACCATCTCATCTCAGATACAATCTGGATCTCTCTGCAATAACCAAAAATTCTGGCAACTCCAGTGGGCAGGATATGTTTGAAAATATTTTCATATTTGCTTTCATATTTGCAGGTCTAACTTCAGGCCCTGTGTTTTATTTTTCCTTTTGGAAGCTTAATGGTTGAGCACTCAAAACTCTAGGCCACCTATGCATAACAATCAGTTTTATTTGTTGAGAAGCTCTGCCAATAATAACAGAGCTGTGGAGGTAATGATCCAGGAAATGACTCGTAGTGCTGTGCCCCTTCCTGTAATCACCTGCTGATCTGAGTACACAAGGTCCTGGTAATTTAAAACTAACTGGGGGAAAACAACTAAATAAACACCCTAGAAATGTATACGACCTCAGACAATTTTGGTGGGAGAGGGGAAAAAAATTAAAAGAATAAAACTAGATGTCAACTTTCCCTGGAGTTTAGATAGCAGTCAGTTCATGGATTTACAGATTACATTGGGTTGGAAAGGACCCTCAAAGGTCATTTTACCCAACCACCTGCAGATCTCCAACTAGATCAGGCTGCCCAAGGCCACATCAGGTCTGATCTTGAATAGACATTCAAGGGATAGGGCCTCAACTGCATCCCTGGGCAACCTGTTCCAGTATTTTACCACTCTCACTGTAAAGAACTTCCTCCTCATGTCCAACCTACCTCCACCCTGCTTCAGTTTCCAACCCCTGACCTTCATCCTATCACTACAAGCCCTTCTATACAGTCCTTCCCCAGCCTTCCTGCAGATTCCCTTCAGATACTGAAATATAGCTATAAGGTCTCCCCAAAGCTTTTTCTTCTCTTGGCTGAATAGCCTCAACTCCTTCAGCCTTTCTTCATAGGAGAAGTTCTCCAGACCTCTATGTGGCCCTCCTCTGGACTCAGCCCAGCAGGTCTATGTCTCTCTTATGTTTGGAGTCCCATAGCCTGACACAAGACTGCATATGAGGTCTCACCAGAGCACAGTAAAGCTCTCAAGCTTCAGGAAATGCTGCTTTAGATGCAGCCCAGGATGTGATTTTCCTTCTGGGTTGCAAGTGTGCATTGTTGACTCACATCCAGCCTCTAATCCACCAATACCCCCAAGTCCTTTTCTGCAGGGCTACTTTCTGTTGGTTGCATTCAAAATGAAGACATAAAATCAGATTATATCAATGTAATTTAGAGTATAATTAAAATAAATTACAGAATGTTGGTAGACTTGTGAACTATTTTCCTCATTGCTATTCAGACTATTCTGGGCTCTAGCTTCCTAATCATAGAATCATAGAATAGTTTAGGTTGGAAGGGACCTCAAAGTTCATCCAGTTCCAACCCCCTGCCATAGGCAGGGANCTCTGCAGCCTGTCCAGGTCCCTCTGGATGGATCCCTGCCCTCTAGCAAGTCGACTGTGCCACACAGCTGGGTGCCATCTGGAAACTTGCTGAGGGTGCACTGATTCCTCTGTCCATGGCACTGACAAAGATGTTAACCAGCACTGGTGCCAGCACCGACCCCTGAGGGATGCCACTTGGCACTGGTCTCCAGGTGGACATCGTGCCCTTGATCACAACTCTCTGCATGCCACCATCCAGCCAATTCCTTATCCACCAGTATTAACAGAATGTAACTAGGCTGTATTCAGTATCAAAAGCTAAACAAGAAATCTTCTGGGATCCAAAGATGTGTGCATTTTTTTTACTATAATAGTAATATATGTTAAGTACACTTTTTTTAGCACAGTAGAACAAATAAAAAGAAAATATAAGACTTCTTAAAATGTCCAAGACAGTTTTTGCAGCTAAAAAAAAACAAAGGCTTCCAAAATAGCCTTTATTTTGACCCCTGGATTAATGACTATCATTCAGATCTGGAGAAAAAGAGCAAAACACATTCTCTGTGGCTATAGAATGATGTATTTATATTTCAATGTAAAAGAAATGTCTTTTGTTTCCCAGTTTTCTAAGAAGAATTAATTTTAAGAAATAAAAAGAGAAAGATGAGATAAAAGTTGATCATTCATCACTTCTTGATTTCCCCTCCCCAACAGTGTTGTATGCTTTCTAGTTTAATTTTTCCTAGCAGCAGAAATAAATGTTCGTATTATTTTTTTATTGCTGCATTGTTATTGTTACTGTTCCATAAGATGGATATTTAATCCATAAAAACAAACTTCTGTTTTCAGGTTTTCTTTTAAAAAATATTGTCATATTTCCCCCCTTGTCTGTAAGTTTCTTTTTCTTCCCCCATAACTTCTCAAGTGAAGAAATCCTGTAACTGTTATTTTGAAAACATATTGGCAACTGGAAGCAAAATGCTTATCATAGAATCACAGAATCATAGAATGGTTAAGGTTGGAAGGGACCTCAAGGATCACCTAGTTCCAACCTTCTGCCATAGGCAGGGACACCTCCCACTAGTACAGGTCACTCAAGGCCTCATCCAGCCTGGCCTTGAACACCTCCAGGGAGGTTGTGGAGCATAGAATCGCCCAACGTGATCAAAGATCA
>WBNM01013141.1:0-11811 GCA_013399055.1 Ramphastos sulfuratus | reverse complement strand
ATTACTTTTAACTTGTATATAAGCATAAATTGTGTATATATATGCTTGTAAATTGTGCTAAGCTCTAAATATAGCTTCATTCCTTAACTTCCAGTCGACTGAGTCTAGTCTGGGTGATATCATTGTGTGTGGGGAGAGGGTAACTCCCAAACCATCACAACTTCATATGCAGCGGGACATCTAGAAGTGTGCTGATGAAAATAGGGTTATCAATTGCTGAAAAGCTGATCTTGAGCTACAAAAGTATTAGGTAATAGGAAATGTTAAAAACTGGCTCCCGTTTAACTTTTTTTTCCCCCTTTAGGATTAGATGACAGCTTATGGATGTCAAAAATGCCCAGTTTCAATGAACAGCTCAGGTGTTCTTGAATTACTACGCAGAAACACCTGAAGAACTTTGTGGAGAAATATTGAAAATGCATACAGGTGAATTCTGTAGATTACATTAGACAACCTTTATAACATGTTTGTATGCATGTTCCCATTCTCATTCATCCCTTCATGTATTCCCTGCTGTAAAGCCTTTCTTTCATTCCGGTGTTAGCCAGACCCTATTCTGCTTCATCTTTACCACTCTGTGATAAAAGACCTCTCACTTACTGGACACCATGACTCAAGTATTGTATAGCCCTACATTCTCATGTTCTTTCTTTGCACTTGTTTGAGGGGAAAAACAAGATAAATCAAACCCTTCAAACATATAGCACAGCTAAAGCCAGTACAGCTTCTCCAGCGAAGTAACTTAAAGAGTAAACACTTCATCAGTAGTGCAAAATGTGAATTCAATATTCTTCTTTAGCCTGAAAATATTAAAATACACCCTTCTTAGTCAGTATGATGGTGGAACTTCCCCATCAACTCAAAATTATACCAATATAATAGAAAATATGAACGACTATCCTAATCAGATTATATGATCCCACTGCCTCATTAGTGGGACAGTCTTTACACACACACACAAAAAAAGGAAAGCACCAAACAACTCTACAAAAAAAAAAAAAAATCAACTTATCAGTCTATTTGTTACTTCAGTAACTTAGATGCTTCCAAAAATTGTATCTGCATCACAGAAAAATTATCATTTATGCACAAAAGTATACACGTGACTACACAACAGATTTTACAGTGATGTTTATAGTAAAAAACAACACTATTATTTCAGCAGTCTATGAACTTCATATTAATTTGATGCTCCCTCTTCTCTTCAAAGGAACAAAAGCTATTGAAAAGCCAAACAAATTCAAAAGAATTAATGCAGATGAAAATTACCTCTCAAGGACCAGCAGTTTGTGGTTTGATGTGGGAAACTATCTTCACTTGGAATCATAACAAAAAATAGGTGCTTTGACAAACGGATTGTCTGAATTATCAGTTTTCTGCACAAACGACTTATGAAAGTACATATATAGAAAAAAGTTAGAACTGGTAAAGGATTTTTGGCAGCCAAATTATTACCAAATATCTACTTTTCCTTGGTTATCATTAGCACTAACATCCAATATGTCATTTGTAAGGCCTCCCTGCTTCTATCTAGCATTAGTGTTTGCCAGAACAGCATTTAGATATCTTTGAACACCAAGCATCACTCAGCAAAGGCTGCCCCAAAAAGTGGCTAATCAAAGGAATCAATTTTTGATAATTAAATTGACTCCCCTAAAAAATAAAATCAATCACCTACACCACAGTTATGGCTATACCTCTTTTTTCCATGACAATTAATAAGAAAAAGTCTAATGAACTGTAGATGAATTCTGAAACAAAAAAATGAGGGCTGTAGTATGATGTGTGANACCTTCTCCCCACCCCTATACCTTACCCCAAGGTTTTGAGGATCGGCCAGAGGAGGAGTTAGAAGAAAAGTGATTATTGAAATTAATTTGTTGGAGAGAAGAAGCCAGAAGTTGCAGGACAGCCCCAGACAGTGTATCCCAGAGCCCGCGACAAGCCCGACTGTCCTATCTTTTGTTTTGGGTACTTATTCCTAAACATCACAGCAAGCCTATGAGTGAAGTAGACATCACCATTGTTTCCTTTTCACAGCCTATAATTTTCTCTATTAAAATATTCCAATTAGCCTTAAACCAGCACATGTGTCCCCAAGCTTTCAGACTCAAGGCCTGAAGTACATCTGATTGAGAAAAAAAAAAAAAGCAATTGTTTAAACTGCAAAGAAGAAACATATGGTACAAATATGATTAAATTCATGTGCATAAATAATGTACAATTCTATTAGCTATACTGAGCATCTAGAAGTTAAAAGAGACAATGTAATTCATGATTTTCATGACACGTAGATTTTGCAACTCCTGATTGTTGAGAATATAATCTTACTCGCAATCACTAGGTTGCAACTTATAACAGATGCGTTATATACATGTGTGCATGTTTTTTTCAAAATTTACAAGAATGCGTTAGAATACTTACATTCTTGGTTCTTCTGATATCAACTGCTAAGAAAGGTAAAAGAACATCAATGAAGTAAAAGCTGACATGATAGTAGTTCAGGAGAATTCAAGCGTTCCCAACTACAGCAAATTTGTCAGTGTTGCTACACAAAGCTAATGATCATTAGTGGAGTCATATCTTTGGAGAAATGTTTGACATTAAAACAACGTCAGTGTAAAAATAAAGAAAAACAGTAAATAGTCTTTTTTAAAAACATTCCTCTTTTAAATAGCATAGCACTTCAGCATATTTTAGGGTAGCAAATGTAATTTCTTTGAAAAGCCTGAAGATTCTTCTTTTTGCCTCAGTGTGTGTGAAAGGAATATGACCATCACCCTATCTAGTCTGCTGTTTTTATACAGACAGATATTCTTAACACAGCAGAGGAAAGTATACAAATACATACAGATAGAGCGCTAATTTAAAGTGCCTAGGAGACCGGATTATCCTGAAAGGTTAACATCTTACATTCCAAATGCAAAGTCAGTGTATTAAGGTTATAATTCTACAGGCTATAAAATGTTTTCAGTAGAACGGACATGTAAATCGAATAGAAAACTAACGTCTTTTCACACTGGAAACAGAATATTTCCCCCCAGATGAGAAATTCCTTGTCTATTCAATGCATCTGTCAGTCGGACTTGCTTCCTTCCAGTTACATGTCTTTGAAAGAGTAGGAAAATTGTCATTGTCAAATGCTAGAAAAAAATGAGAAAGCAGTTCTTCAAAGATTAGTTTTAACCTGTCTGCCAGTTTGTGTAATCTCATTTTTTTTGTTCAAAGATATCCTTCAGTTCATTTGTACTCTTCACTAGTAACAGAAATTCTAATTACATTATAGAATGTAGGGAATGTATGGGTCTCACTGGTGCAATAGCTAAGTTTGTCTAGCCTACAGTAGTGGAACTCAGGCTGAAAAAAACATAGATTAAAATGTAGATATTCTCTCCTCATCCACTTGTTTTGAATACACTAAGAAAACTTCAAGATGCATAGCTCTGGTAAGTGCTTAGGATGGCTCTTCAGATGCCACACATTGCTGCAACAGTGGAAAAGATTCAAAGATTGCTCAGTAATGAACACATAGAGCACACAGGCCTACATAAGATGGGGTGCTCAAGAAAATTAATGTCAATTAATTCGTACAGTGAATTAGGTTAAAATGTCCCTTTAATATTCTTGCAAGAAATCAAAGTTAACTTATTTCACTTCATTTGCAGCCCTGCAAGTATTTAATATTTTCAAAGTGATCCCCTGTAAAACTCACACTTTTAGTAATTTCATTAAATTTATCTCAGTATCTACCTAAGTACAGACAAAACATTAAAAAATAAACAGTCATTAATTACCACTTCTCTGTAAAATATGACAGACGTAGCTTATCTAGCTTTGTTTAATCACAGACATCCTCATTTAATGAATATAGGCTCTGATGTACTTAGCTGTAGCCTTACATGAACAGTGTTCAGCTCGGAAAGGAGGAGAGTGAAGTCACTTCCAGAGAAATGACCAAATGAGTTATGATCTGGCACACGTTATTGTATCTGCCAAGGAACACAGACATGAGACATCAGAACAAACTCAAACTGCACAACTTTATGAAATGTTCAATTTTCATATTTACACTATAATTAGTACAAAATTGCTTTTTAAGTTTTCTGTAGCACAAGACAGTATCTACTAGACTTGATATCCTAATATGTCAAAACAGCTACTTTGCGGTATGATAAAAGAATCTAGGAAGAGTTATAAAGAATAAGACACTGTTTTCAAACTATACATAGTGTTTGCTTTTGCTTCTAAAAAGATACTTATCCCCAAAAGTTTTTTTATTTTAAATAAGCAGGGCGGGTAGGGTAGGGGAGGGAGGGAAGACTGGTTGTTGGTACTAAAACCTTTGCTGTAATAAACTAAATATATTTACAATTTATACAAATGTTTGACTTTCAACAATAATACAAAAACATATCACAAGATGAAAAATCAGGAAACAAGTTAATCTGAGACACCACTGCTCTACACAGGACAGAATGCAACTTGAACTGCAAGGAACAGAAACGTATTTATCCCCTATATTCAGGAAATGAGAACAATTTGTATGAGGTCACAAAGAAAAAAAAAAGGCTCCAACATTCTTCAGTAGACTTGGCTTTAAGAGATATGTCAAAAACCTAAGGCTACATCTGTCCATCTTGCTTCTGTGTTCTGTTTGGTCCTCATAGCCAATATTTAGTTGCTGGATGTTGCCTTCTGTTTTGAAAAATTGGAGTAGTTTCATGGCAAGTTCTGGAAACTCAATCCTTTTGTTGCTTTTTAAAAGGCAAAACCTTTCTATTTCTGTAATTAAGAACAATTTTGGCCCAGTTCAACTGCTGAAAGTTATATCCCCATCTTATTTTTCAGTAGATAACTTCATAGACTGTAGCCTTTTTGTCTCCAGAGCCAGTGACTATGTACTTATCATCCACAGAGATGTCACAGCTAAGCACTGATGAAGACTCTTTGGACTAGAAGAAATATAGAAATATATTACATCAGCAGAAAAAAACAAACAAACAAACAAAAGCAGCTTGCAACTCTCATCTTCACATCCCATTTTAGGCAGATCATATAGGTGAAAATGTCCAAGTCCATTCTTGGGACTCTGAGTGCTCTTTTTTTTCTTTACAAACATCACCATCCTCACCTGGAAGATACTGGCTCCATAAGGAGTTCTCCATGCATTAAGAAGATTATCTTTCCCAGTGCTCACAAACCATTTACCTAGAATATAAGCCAGAAGAACTATGAAAACATATGAAACAGACATCTAAAAGATTGAGTTTTCAATGCACATCTCAAAAATGTTAACTAATTACCATCATAAAAGCTCTCACCATTAATACACACAGCACTTTTCCTTCCAATTAATGCAGACATGCTTTTGCATGTGTTACGTACTAGAAAATCCCTACAGTGTAAGTAGAAATACCTTTTCAACAAAAATCAACCCTCAGAGCAGCCTTTAAGCAAATGGATGGTTATTTGTAGACAAGTACATTTGAATTTACAATGTAGAAATATTTATTCGTAGCTTAAGAAAACTTTGGATCACAATATACCTTATGTCTGTCTGTGCAATAAATAATCAATGAGGCATCAGTTGGAGCCTTGACCTCCAGTTCTGTCTTTAGGACAACTTACCACAGCAAGCAAACTTGAGTGACAATACACAACTCTCATGAAGGTGTAGTTGATATTTGTCTGGTTTATTTACATGCAGCACTTCTACGTTGCTGCTCTCCATTCCAACAGCTAGCCATTCACCAGTAGGACAATATCCAAGGGAAAATATCTGTAAATTAAACGACATTTACTTTTTAAAAATTATTTCCTACGGATTTTTTTTCTACAGTGATTAGAATAACTGGGAGAAAGAAAATGGGCAAATAAAATTTACGTATTTCAATACTAAAACTGCTGCTCAAAATTCAAGGGACTAAATAACCCCCTGTTCTTATCTATTAACTTAGAACAACAGGAAAAGAGAGCAATGTGAGGCTATTATTTTGTTCAGAAAGCAAAACACACAAAGGCTCCAAAACACTGTGTTCTGAGTAGGCAAAAGGAAGAGAGGGAACAATCTGCCAGTTGCACTGGGCTTAGTCTCAGCTTTCACCCCAAATATTTCCCTCTCCCTGCAACTTCCCCTCCTCAAGCTGCAGGACAATCCAGTTACCTGTGATGTGAAGTCATGCTGTTGTAGCTGTCTCCCTTCTCTCAAGTCCCAGGATCTGACAGTGTTGTCCAAACCCCCTGTCCAGAGCTTGATACCATCATTAGAAATGTCAATACAGCTGGCTCCATCTGTGTGACCCTGGAATTGCCTGATAAAACAAACCGATTGAATAATGATTTTCTGCCACAGCTCAAGGTAAACACTGTTGTAGTGTTAGTTTTGGATTCTGTATGTGTGTCGTTTCTTCTTTGTCTGGTGATGGGCAAAAATCAGCCTTGCCCTTTTAAATAAAATACAACAGCATTACATAAGCATTTTCTAGGTGCTATAGAAATTAATTGCGTTATGGCTAGCTGAACAAGTATTTCCTATCAGGTTTTGAAATGCAAAATAAAAGCTTGTAAGAACATTGCAGTACAGTAATTATATTTAAAAGTTCTTGGTACAAATGAGATTAAAACAAGTGCTGAGGGAAGAAAACTCCTTCAGAAAACAGCTTTTGTGTTTTTCCTTGGCTGCAAGTCAAGATGGTAAATAATAAGCAGAGATATTAATAGGAAGGGATCCAGATACAAAGAATTAAACACAAGCATTGCTGAGTTAGCAAAGTTGCATCTTCCATAGCAGGAGATCACAAAAATCTAAGTGGTGCAGTTTGTTTTAAAAATCTTCTTATTAGTAATTCCCAGCTTTCAGCAACCAGGTCATCGCAACTTTTCCTTAATCCTTTAGCCAAAACCTCCCGAGGCTTCTGCACATTTCATTGACAATCAGTTTTTGGAAAGTTCTGTGCCTCTACGTGAAAGGTGGAGGGCAGTCAGGGAAAAGACAGCTAGCTTGGGAATGAAAAGGATGAATCACTAACAGCTGCCACAGAAAGCTCATACAGCACATTTTATTTTGTTGCTGTGGTCTCGAAATTCCACCTGTTATCAAGATCACTAAGCAAGTGGTGGAAGCACATACAGCAAATATTCAAAAAGCGAGAAGATGAAAAGAGATTAGACAAGAATAGGGCAAATGGAAGATTTTATCTAACACCTCTCTTGATCTAAAAGTTCAACAGGAAGTAAAATTTGCATGGACATAAGTTTAGGCTAATTATTGATACATAGGTCATTTGACTGAAACATAGCTGACTGAACAGATTCTTCAGTGTCTGCATTCAGAACTTTGAAAGTATCACAGCCTTTCCCAGTTTCCCATTCTCATAATATTGAAAGCCATCACTACTTTGGTAAATAAGGCAAAACTTAGCTTCTAGAAAATTACACAGCTAGTTGCTAAGAGCCACTGCACACACAGAACTATCCTCTGTGACAGAAGTAATTTACGTGACATATGTTATACTCCTTGCAACCCATTGAGTTTTAGAGATCAAATTCCCTCCAAAACTCAAATATCTTTCTCATGAATGAGGTTTTCCTTCAGAACCAAAGGGACTCATACTTCCTATCACTTTTGTATGATTAGTTTTGTTACTTATCATCACTAAATAAAAACTAAACATTATCTTTGTTACTGTGCTGGTTTGAGGCTAATTGGAATATTTTAATGAAAAAAATTATACACTGTGAAAAGAAAACAATGGTGATGTCTACTTCACCCATAGGCTTGCTGAAACGTATGAAAACAAGGACACAAACATAGATAACATTGAAAGTCTCTATCTCTCTCTGGGAGTGGTGTGTCTTCTGGTCTTTCTGCTGTGTAACCCACCTAATCACTCTGCTTCTAATTCCCCTGGCTGATCCTCCAAACTCACCTTGCACATAAGGCAGACCCTGGGGTAAGGTAGAAGGGTGGAAAGAAGGTGGAAGGGTGGTTGAGAGCTCCTCCTGGGGACTCTGTGGTTTCTGGGAGGGTTATTGTGTTTCTCTATTACCTTTACCTTGTATATTTCTGTGTATTCTGTGTATAATATTCATGTATATTGTGTATATATCTGCTTGTATATTGTGCTAAGCTGTAAATATAGCTTCATTCCTTAACTTCCATCCAGCTGAGTCTAGTCTGGGTGATTTTCATAGAGTGGGGGGGCAGGTAACTCCCAAACCATCACAGTTATTTAACAAGTCTTAATACAAAAGGAAAATAACAAACTTGAAAAAGTTCCCTAAATGGAACATGGAGTGTACATTAACCGTAAACCAGCAGAAATGTTGTTTATATAAACCTACAGACAAATCCAAGTAACTGAAACCAGCAATAACTTTTACACTGACTGCATTAGATTATGGATAAATCCTTTAAGCCCTGGAAGCACATCTTCCAAGGCTAGGTTAAAGCTACCAAAGCAAATTTCTGCCCAGCATAGGTGCAAACTGTATTCTTTAGTTAAGAAATAATTTACTTTGATGTTAGGAACCACTGTTCAGGGAGATAAATATTTATGTAGCTGTCCAAAATGTAAGTTCTATTAATGTCTTCTGTAAACAAGCAATTACTCACCTGACTAGGGTCTGATTGTGCAGATCCCACACTGCAATATTTCCATCACTGCAGCAGGAAAAGCACACCTTGGAATCAGGACTGATAGCCAGAGCGTAGCAGGCAGGGGCTGAGGATGTCAGCTCTGCTTTTATACGAGGAGTTGGAGCTGCCAGGTCCCATATGGATAATGTGCTGGCTTCCCCACCAACTATTAGGGTGCATCCATCAGGCAGCAATTTACAAGACCGGATGTAGTTATCTCTGTTCTGTACAACACAAATCACCTCAGTAATGTTAATACATGGCTGCCAATAGCAACCACTAGTATGTTCCTGATTGTATCCAAGTTTTAAACAGTAGGTTAATTTTTTCATTATCAAAGTACTGAAGAGGAACCAGTAGACCCTAAAAGGTTTCACACACCTACTTCTCATCACTACACAGAGACTGTAGCTGCAGAAATTAAACTGAAGAATCCAGTTGCCATAGTCCATTCTCTTTTAAATGTGCTAAATAATAAGACTTCCGTTTCATTACATAAACCAGAATCAAAGTAAGCTAGCATTTCTGCAAGTGCGCTCCATCAGCTAAGGTCACCAACAAGAGAAATACTAAAGCAAATGACCTTTCACTTGGCATTTAGGCAACCCTTATGAAAATGCCATTCAAGTTTCATACCTTTCAGGTTTTGCAGTTTTCTTTCAAATACTATGTATTCACTTTTTAAAGTTAAAATATGAGAAGCATTCCTATACTAGTTCTCAACTGACTTTAGTCCTCTTCTGTTCAGCATGATTCTTATCATACTTAGTGTCACATCTGTGATCTTACTGATGATTGAGATGTACTACATGACATTGAGAGATGGAAAACATTTCAATCTTCAATTATTACAATCTTAAATATATTGGATGTTCATTGTTATAGTTGCCAAATTAACATGGTAATGGCTCTTTAAGAAATGGGAGAGTTAAGATCTGTAACTCAAAACACACAAAAAACACTACAAGAAGCAGACAGCAGCATTCCTACTACTTATTTAATTTATTTACTGGTCCTTTGTTGTGAATTAATTAATGTAGTGAAAATGTTGGATTGCTTAGTCAGCTAACTGCTCCATAACTAAAATGAATGCAGCTAGGACTATGAATCCACAGACCTGCCACAGAGCAGAATACATATTCAACCGTACAACTGCACTCAGTTGCTTTTGTATCCTGCAGATTTGAAAACAACCAACCAAAAGGTATAGTTGGTGGATCACTAAGAAAAGCACAGTATGACTTAACAATGACCTTGGTACTCTGTCACATTATTTCATCATGTGATTGATGCCCTCTTACAAAAGAAAGAAGTTGTCATTCTTGGATTGAATGAAACACCTAGCCCTCTATAAGCCAGGGTTCATTTCTTTCAAACTCCTACACAGAAAACAGTGTGACTAATAGGTGGGGAGAATAAATAAATAAATAAAGCTGGTACACTCTCCATTCAAAAATCTTACCTGTTATATGACAGTGAGTGATACTTAACTTTTCTCTGTAACTCCACTTGCTCTGTTTTTTAAAAATATACAGCTAAATACGTAAACCAGGGAACAGAATTACCTGCTGTTTCCCTGTAATATGAATGAAATCTGAATGAAATCCAAACAAGAACAGCTGTATTACTTTACTGAGTCTCAAGAAGCTACCCTTGTGCACAAGTTCCTGTTCACTTACCAGGCAGTCCAGCTGAGAGACAGGGCTCTTGTTGCCAGGGTGGCTGATGTCCCAGACTTTGACACACCCCTTGCCACCCGTGTACACATGTCTTGTGGGGTTGCTAATGGTAACTGCGCACACAACTTCCCCATGATTCAGAGTGTTGATCTGACGGGCATGGCGAGGGATTCCTGGACCAATGAGGGCATCAGGAGGGAAAGGAACCGGCTGCATTTGACCATCTGCAGTAACGTGAAAGGAGTAGGCTCTTTTGGCGAAGGGAAAGAAGAGAGAATACAAGACCAAAAAAACCTAGTCAGCCAGTTAGATTTCTATAATGCAAGAAAAATACAGTATTCTTTTATTTCATCTATTCTCATGAAAATCAGAGCTTCAGTGCCAGGTAAAACAGGCACATGAAATCTCAGAGGAGAATGAGGATTCACAATAGATATTTTTAGCCTGTCTCACCTAAAGTATTCTTGCAGTAGGGAAGGATGTTAAATTCTACGGACCACAATCGTGGCTACTACCCTTCAGACATCTGGATGATCAAAAGATGTTTTAGCCCCTGCTTTCTAGCCAGCAGTTTCAAGTCTCAGAACCAGAAGTCCTGCAGCAGCAATCTTTCACCAGACATTACTCTTTCATCTGCCTTCCATGAAACTTGCACTTCCATGTCACCCTGCAGTAGCACGAAACACAGTTCAACTTACTCCCTTTCTGCATCTTATCTTTAACATTAGCACCATCTATGCCCAACATGCCTCTCCTATCAGCACTTTCAACAAAAACCAGAAACATGAAAAGTAGTTGCATACAACTTTCATCAGAAAACTGTTAACTTCTCATAATTACATTCTCTTGAAGAAATATTTTAAGAGGTGAAATTTTGTAATTGCCAGGCAATTCTGGCATTTCTGTAACACCTTTTACCTATACGTAGTGAACGATTTCAACTATGTGTAAACTGAGAGTTGAGGAAGTGAATCCTAGCAGTGAATATAACCAACCATTCTTGTGAAAAGTACACAAACTATTTCTTCACATTCACTGTTAAAGCCAGCTCCACACAAGGATCAAGGCACAAATAGCAGGTTACAGGTGAAGTTTTTTCTTTGTTTCTTTCATATAATAAAAAAATACTGCTGTGGAAGTCTGGCATTTGTTACAATTATAAGCTCCTTTTTTTGCTTCTGTTTTCAGCACATCCACAGCTCATATTTTTGATGCTGCTGTTACACCAACAGCAGATTCTTTGATGATTCAAAACTGGGGGAGGGGATGGCTGACACCCTGTCAGGCTGTGTTGCCATCCAAGGAAATTTGGACAGCCTGGACAGACGTGTGAAAGCAAACCTCATGAAGTTCAATAAAGGCAAATGCAGAGGAGGAGTAACAGCAGACACCAGTACAGGTTAGGGGATGCCCCACTGGATAGCAGATCCATGAAGAAAGACCTTGGAATTTTGACGGACAGCAAGTTTTCCAGGGGACAGTGATGTGCCCTTG
>WBNM01013140.1:0-11920 GCA_013399055.1 Ramphastos sulfuratus | reverse complement strand
GAGCTTTTCACCAACCCAGACCCCCAGGGCCTTTTCCTCAGGGCTGCTCCCAGCCATTCACCACCCAGCCTGTAATCTGTCTCAGGACTCTAAGGTGAGAGAGTTTTGCTCTTCCTCAAGGCTGGAAGATCTCAGGCTGCTCTGCAGCCATCAGCTGGGCAACTGAGCGACACCAAAAGCCAGTGGGAAAGCTGGGATCACAGAACTCCCTGATGGAAAAGACCTCAGATCATACCATGGCTTAGGCTGGAAGGGACCTCAGAGATCTCCAGCCCCCTGCCATGAGCAGATGCCTCTCAACTAGACTTGGTTGCTCAAAGCCTTATCCAACCTGGCCTTGAATACCTCCATGGAAGGGGCATCTACAGCCTCTCTGAGCAACCTGTTCCAGTGTCTCACCACCCCTGTACTGAAGAACTTCTTCCTAAGATCCAGTCTAAACCTACCTTCCCTCAGCTTCAAACCATTCCCCCTTGGCCTGTCTCTAGACACCCTCAGGAAAAGTCTCTCTCCAGCTTTCCTGCAGGTCCCCTTCAGGTACAGGAAGCAGCTCCAAGGTTCCTCTGCACTCTTCTCCAGGCTCCACACTCCCAGCTCCCTCAGCCCATCCTCACAGCAGATCCCTTGGATCATCTTTGTAGCCTTCTCTGGACCTGCTGAGGACACCAGACCTGGATGCAGTATCTGAGATGTGATCTCACAAGAGCAGAGCAAAGATCACTGAGTCCAACTATAACTCAACACCTCCTTGTACACAACCTTTAAGCCATGTCCCTGAGCTCCTCATCCAAAGGTCCTTCAAATACCTCCAGGGATGGTGACTCCACCACCTCCCTGGGCAGCCTGTGCCAGTGCCCAGAGACCCTTTCAATAAAGAAGTTTTTTCCTAATGTCCAAACTAAACCTCCCTGGGTGCATCCTGAGGCCATTTCCTCTCATCCATGACTGGTTGCTTGGGAGAAGAGCCCAACCCCCACCTCACTACAGGCTCCCTTCAGGGACTTGCAGAGGTTTCTTCTACCCACTCCTGAGGTGCAACAGAGTCAAGGCAAAGCTGCTGCTGCTGCCAGAAGGAAGAAGCTCCCCTCAATGCCTGGGGAAAGAGCAGAGCACAGGAGACAAAGTGGGCAGTGACTTGTCAGAAGGAACCTCAGGATGGGTTGAACCTGAGCAGTTTGGAGAGGAGTCAGAGCAGGACAGAGATGAGTGCTGGGGGGAAGCAGCACTGCTGGTCCCCACAGCTCAGCCCTGAACTTTGCCACAGGAACAACTCCTGATGCCTGCAGGGGACATTGACAACGCTCCCAGGAATTCATCCTCTGTTGCCATCCTGTTACCAGCTGCTTTCCCCAGCACCAGCAGCCAATGATTGAGCACAATAATTATATTCAAACACTTCAAACAGCACAGAGATGACCTTGGGACCCAGATGCAGAGATCTGCAGTTGCTCCTCCAGCTTCCACCACGAGAAGCTGACGTAGGCTTTACAGAAAACTTAAATTAAGACACAGGAGTTCTCCCTGGGGACAGTTGTTAAGTGCTGATCCCCTCTGAGCCCTCAGGAACATCAGCACTGCAGATCTGCTCTCAGAAAGGAGGTGCTTTGGGGTTTGTTTTTTTATACATACGTCCTTCTGATGAGTTGCTCCTGCCAGGTCTCCTCTTCCCACTAAGCAGAGAAGCTACCAAGCAAAGCTTTTGTGACCAGGGAGAACTAAACCCAGCAGTTCTTCAGTAAAGAGGAATATCATCAGTAATGCTGGGCTGGCTGGATCCCAGCTCTGACCTGGCAGAGCCAGAGAAAATCCAGCTCACCACTTTCCAGCTCAGCATCTCCATCCCATAGAGCAATCTGGCTGCACATTTGTCACTTGCTCCTGAGGTCACCATGTGCCTGCAGACCTTAAACAAGGACTGTGAAACCAATAGCCCCATCAGAACTGCAGAGCACCCCAACATCCTGGGCTGCTGGAGTCCAGCCCCTGTCTCCTTCACTCCCCTGGCCCTTCAAACCCATCACCTGCCACCATCTCTTCTCTCCTTGCCAGCACATGGAGCCCAGATGTGGCAGACAGGCAGAGGTGCTCACCACACTCCAGTCTTGCTGGCATCAGCCCAAGCCTCACTGGGCTAATGGAGCTATTTCTGAGCCCTTGAGGTTCCCCAGAATATCACTCTCAAACAGACACCATAGTGCAGGGACCCACTCATGCATCAGGGCAGGGTTCAGCTTCCCAAGCCAAAGCTGCCATGCTTATGAAGTTCTCCTTAGGAGCTTCTCCCTAAGCTGCTATGAACTCCACAGCAATGGGCTAGGGGTGGCAGGGAGGCTTCTGACCTACCCTAGAGCTACCAGTGCTGGGTAACCCCTGTGAGATGGGGTACAGCCCCCCACAGGAACATTCTCCAGCCACTCAAACCAGAGCTGTCTGTGAAAACCTCTCCTAAGCCTGCCCAGCATCAGTGACTCACCTAGGCACAGAGAGAGCAAGCAGCACAGAGCCCCAGGAGCAGAGAATCAGCTCTGAACGAGGCCACAGCTCCTCAGCAAGCACAGACAAGCAGGGATTTGGCCAACTGGTCAGGGCTGCCACAGGAATGCCACATGACCCTAACTGCTGCTGGCACTGCCACCCTTCTTCCTCTCTGCACTGATCCTGGGCATTCCTCACCTCTCTGTGTCCATACAGTGCCTCAAAGCCAGCTGCTGGATGTCACTGGCCTTTGAGGAAGGAACAAGCTGAAAACCCAGAGCTGAGGCTGGCTCAGAAGTTGCCCTCCAGGAGATGCCCTCCCCCTTTCTTCCTGCACTTTCTGCCACCCCCTTCCCATGCAGATCTCTTCAGGAATGATGCAGTTCTCCCCTTCCTCAGGGCATCCACCCTGGCAGGGTGGGACCAAAGATAACCAAAGTGATGGCTGAGAAGGCATCTTACTAATGTCTATAAATATCTGAGGGGTGGGTGTCAAGAAGGGGACAGGCTCTTTCTGGTGGTGTCCTAGGACAAGGAACAAGAGGTACAAGCTGGAACCCAGGAGGTTCCACCTCAGCACAAGGAGAAAAATCCTCTGGTGTGAGGCTGCTGGAGCCCTGGAGCAGAGCTCAGAGAGGTTGTGGAGTCTCCTCTGGAGATCCCAAACCTGCCTGGATGCCTTCCTGTGTGACCTGCCTAAGGTGATCCTGCTTTGGCAGGGGGTTGGACTGGATCTCTGTAGGTCCCTTCCAAGCCCTAACATGCTGTGATCAACCCTCTGTGGTTTATCATAGAATCAGTCAGGGTTGGAAGGGACCACAAGGAGCATCCAGCAGGGACATCTCACACCAGATCAGGCTGTCCAGAGCCTCATCCAGCCTGGCCTTAAACACCTCCAGGGATGAGGCTTCCACCACCTCCCTGGGCAACCTGCTCCAGGCTCTCACCACCCTCACACTGAACAACTTCTTTCTAACATCCAGTCTGACTCTACCCATTTCTAGCTTTGTTCCATTCCCCCCAGTCCTATCACTACCTGACAGCCTAAAAAGTCCCTCCCCAACTACCTGACAGCCTGTTTGTGGCACACAGGAGAGTCACCAGGCACAGGAGAAGTGACCAAGGCCCCTGGCTCTGTGCCAGGCCCTGGGAATTGCTCAGAGCCTGCCCTGAGGACAGGGCAGAGGTGGTGGCTGGAGGCTGGCAGGCAGCAGAGTGCTGGCTGCTCCCACCCTGCCCTAGCTAAATGCCATCCCCTGGAAGAGCAGGGACAGCAGAGCTGCTCTCTGCAGGCACAGGGAAGTTTCCAGGGATGAGAGGCCAGAGATTTACAAGAGACATTTTATGTCCCCCTGCAGCTTGCTTGACAAGGCCACCAGGAGATGGGATCTCAGGCATCAGGGAGATGTTTTATGCATGAAGGTGACAGCAGAGAGCTGGGAGGAGAGGAGAGCAGCCAAGAGCAGCTGGCTGGCTGGAGGCAGCAGCTAGGGCAGGGCTGCCCAGCAGCCTGGGCACAAGAGACAGGAGAAGAAGGAGCTGCTGGTGGCAGCGTCCTCTGCAGAGGCAGAGCTGCAGTGGACTGGCTGGTGCCACTGGCAGCCCTTCATACATCCACTGAGACCTACTCAGCAAGTGAAGCATTTTGCTGCCCCAGCACAGTGCTTCTCCCTCAACACATCCCCACTGCTACTAATGCCTGTTGAAGAATCATGGAATGCTGCTTTTGGTTGGAAGAGACCTTGAAGATCATCAAGTCCAACCAGCAACTCAGCACTGCCAGGCCACCACTAAACCATATCCCTCAGCACAGCATCTACAGGGCTTTGAAATCCTTCCACAGATGGGAACTCCACCACTGCCCTGGGCAGCCTGGGCCAGGCTTTAGCAACCATTCTGGGGAAGAAATTGTTCCTCATGTCCAAACTAAACCTGTCCTGGTGCACCTTGAGGGCATTCCCTCTTGTTCTAGTGCTTGCTTCTTGGGAGAAGAGACCAACCCCCACCTTCCTTTAACCTCTTTTCACATAGCTGTAGAGAGCAGGAAGGTCTCCCCTGAGCATCCTTTTCTCCAGGCTGAACAACCTCAGCTCCCTCAGCTGCTCTGAAGCAGACTTGTTAGGTTAATGGTTGGAAGCAGCTTGAGGACACTTTCCTCTTGTTCTACCACATTCAAGCCTCCAGGAAGCTTTTTGTTCAGGAGGAGGCAGCCAGCAGCTATTTAAACTGCAGCTGCCACAGCCATGAGATGAGAGGGAAGCAGCATTTCCCCTCAGCCAGCAGCACTGAGCTGGGTGAAGCCCAGCAGGCACGGGAAGCAGATCTGGCACAGACCTGGGCAACCTTCGTGCAGCCACACACTGAGCTAGGATCCAGCAAAGCACCTGGCACACAGAGCTACAAGGCATCAGGTGAGCCAAGCAGGGGAAGCTTCTGTGGTACCTCCAGAGGAGGCAGAAATCACTGCCAGCTGCTCTGCTGAGCTCCAAGTGAACAGAGCTGCTGCCTTCTCCCTGTGCAGGATGCAGCACTGCTCCTCCCCTTCCGTTGTTGCCTTGTCTGGTCTTACCCGGGTTGGTGCATCTGTTCATCTGCTGGTTTAGAGCTCCCAACAGCCTGACCTGGAATGGTTCCAGGGATGGGGCAGCTGCCACCTCTCTGGGCAATCTGGGGACAGGGTCTCACCACCCTCACTGTCAACAGACTCACAGAATGTTAGGGGTGGAAAGAGACTTCCAGAGATAGAGTCCAATTCCCCTACCAGGGCAGGACCATCTAGGGCAAGTCACACAAGAACTCATCCAGGTGGGCTTTGGAAGTCTCCAGAGAAGGAGACTCCACAACCTCTCTGGGCAGCCTGCTCCAGGGCTCCAGCACCCTCACTGTCTCCTTGTGTTGAGGTGGAACCTCCTGTGGTCCAGCTTGTACCCTATGCTCCTGCCTCTATCACTGGGCACCTTGATCTTGACACCCACCCATCAGATATTTACAGACATTGATAAGTTCCCCTCTCAGCCTTCTCTTCTCCAGCCTAAATAGCCTCAGTTCCCCCAGTCCTTCATAGAAGGAAGACTTCCTTCACAGAAGGGAGACAGGTCTGAATTCTCCAGTCTGAATCTCCATCTTCTAGTTTCAAACCATCACCTTTTGTCCTGTCACAACAGACCCTGCTTAAAAGCCTGTCCCCAGCTTTCTGATCAACTGAAGGTCTCCCTGGAGCCTTCCCTCCTCCAGGCTGAACATCCCCAATTCTCTCAGCCTGGCTCCAAGCAGAGCCCTTCCAGCCCTGCCAGCATTGCTGTGGCATCCTCTGGCCCTGCCCCAACAGGTCCCTGTCTGTGCTGTGCTGAGCACTCCAGAGCTGCCCCCAGCACTGCAGGGAGGAGCACAGCAGAGGGGCAGAATCCCCTCCCTGCCCCTGCTGCCAGGAGAGGGCTGGCTCTGGGTTGGGAGAATAATTTATTAATACTTTCTTGGCCCTGACAATGTTTATTGCTACAGCACTGGGATACAGAGTGGATTTAATGGGACCCCTTAGAGATGCTCCTAAGGTAATAAGGTGCAGCTAGCAGCAGATCAGGACCTCTAGAACGGACACAAGGGCAGCCTGGGTACAGCAGAGGGCTGCAGCCTGCCTCCTGCAGCACTGCCCCTTGCCAGGCCACAGTGCCCAAGGAAACAGCTGCAGAATGAGAACGGAGCAGGAAGCCTGCACAAGAAAGTGCTTAGGGTGTAAAGGTGCTGCAAAAATGGACTTCATTAAGAGCCATCCAGGGAGGCAAGAGCAAAGGGTAATGGGTGAGCTGCAGAGGCAGTAGGTGTCTCTGCAAGACCCTGGGGACACAGCAGTGCCAGAAGATGATGGCAACTGCATCTCAAAGAGGTGACTCAGCAGCTTGGGCAGGATGGAAGGTTTTCAGGTCAAGGATGTGGCACCAAAAGGTGTTCATCACAGGGAGAGGAGGTGGCCAGTGCCGGGGCAGGGAGCACAAGAGCAGCTCACCAGAGCCAGCTCTGCTCCCTCCTCAGCAGGAGCAGAGAGGCTTGTCCTGCAGACATGGTGTGGAGAGTGTCCTGGCATCCCCTGGGGGCAGCCAGCAGCCTGGGCAGACTTTGTGCTGAGGGACAGAGCCAAGATACAGCCTCTGGCTAGAGCTCTGCACTGCCAGGACCATCGTGATGGGATTCATTTTCTTCTGCCATGAGGAGGAGCTGCTGCTGGCTCTGATAAACCAGTTGGGAGCTCCAGGACATGGATGGAGCCAGTCCTGGGTGAGCAGAAGCAGAGCAGTATGCAAGAGCAGAACCAGCCCTAAGACTCCATCATTACCCAGCTGATCCAGCAAGCAGGACTCTTCTCTCCTCTGTTTCATGTTAATTCCTCTTGCCTAACTGACAGCCTTGTGTGCAGTTCTGGAGCCCCCAGCACAGGAAGGACATGCAACTGTTGGAGCCAGTCCAGAGGAGGCCACAAAGGTGCTGAGAGGGCTGCAGCAGCTCTGCTGTGAGGACAGGCTGAGAGAGTTGGGGCTCTGCAGCCTGGAGAAGAGAAGGCTTCCAGGAGACCTTAGAGTAGCCTTCCAGGATCTGAAGGGGCCTACAGGAAGGCTGGGGAGGGACTATTGACAAGGGCTTGGAATGACAGGACAAGAGGCAATGGGTTTGAAGTGGCAGAGGGGAGATTGAAAGTGGATGTTAGGAGGAAGTTGTTTGCAGTGAGGGTGGTGAGACACTGGCACAGGTTGCCCAGGGAGGCTGTGGCTGCTCCCTCCCTGGAGGTGTTCAAGGCCAGGCTGGATGAGGCCTTGAGTGACCTGTGCTAGTGGGAGGTGTCCCTGCCTATGGCAGGGGGTTGGAACTGGATGATCCTTGAGGTCCCTTCCAACCTCACCATTCTATGAACCTGGGCCTTGGAGATGTTAATGAGCATGGACCAGATTCTGCAGCACACCTCCTGCCATCACACAGGACCCCATGTCCTCCAGGGCAGGACCCATTCTCCAGCTGATCTCTCTGAACATCAAGGAATCACAGGGACTGTTTCCCAGCCCTACCACACTGACTTCTCCCACACTGTACCTCCAACCTGGCCTGCTGGAATGGTTTACAGAGGCTCCCAACACCCACCTGAGCAGGGGATTTTGGCCAGCTGCTTGCTGGAGGCAAGGGTTGACAGATTCCCACCATTGTACCCTTCAGTCTGCTGGTGTCTGTGCCCACCAGCACAGCTCCTGCTGGAACATTTAGCACTTTGCTCATCCCCACTCCCAGGGAGGTGCCACAGTACCAACAAGCTGGCACAAGTCCAGTGACCTGGATTTTGCTGGCAGCCCTATTTAGAGAGCAATGACAGCCAAGAGGGGGCCAGCACCTGCCCACACTAACAATACACCTCCCATGAAGCAGGTCACCACAGCTCCCTGGGACAAAAGGAAAAGCTTTTCAGGCCAGAGTTCTCACCTAACATTCAGAAGTGTGGGGCTCATGAAGGCAAAGGACAGGCTCTGGATGGGAATACTGCAAGGAAGCAGCAGTTGTGGATGCCCCCTCCCTGGAGGTGTTCAAGGTCAGGTTGGATGAGCCCTTGAGCAACCTGGGCTAGCCCCCAGGGTAAGGAGGTTGGAACTAGATGTTCTTTAAAGTTCCTTCCAAACCAACCCAAACTATGAATCTATGAAAAACTGAGTCCAGTTCTGGAGCCCCTGTTACAAGAAGGATATGGAAGGTGTCCAGAGAAGGGCCACAAGGATGAGCAGAGGGCTGGAGAACCTCTGCTATGCAGAGAGTTGGGGATGTTCAGTCTGGAGAAGGGAAGGCTCTGAGGAGACCTTATTGTGGCCTTTCAGTATCTGAAGGGGGCCACAGGAAAGCTGAGGAGGNATGACTTTTTAGGCTGTCAGGTAGTCACAGGACTGGGAGGAATGGAGCAAAACTGGAAGCAGATAGGTTCAGACTGGATGTTAGGAAGAAGTTCTTCAGCATGAGGGTGGTGAGAGCCTGGAATGGGTTGCCGAGGGAGGTGGTAGAAGCCTCATCCCTGGAGGTGTTTAAGGCCAGGCTGGATGAGGCTCTGTGCAGCCTGATCTAGTGTGAGGTGTCCCTGCCTATGGCAGGGAGGGTAGAGCTGGATGATTCTTGTGGTCCCTTCCAGCCCTGCCAATTCTGTGATTCCTCACAGGCACACAAGTGTTCTTGTGCCAATGACTGCAGAGACCCCACCACAGAAGCAAGAGCACAACTGATCCTGCCAGCCCTTGGGGAGCACTGTTTGATGGGCACAGTGAACCCAATCCATCTGCAGAGGGCTATGAAATCATAGAATGGTAAGGTTGGAAGGGACCTCAAAGCTCAGCCAGTTCCAACCCCCTGCCATAGGCAGGGACACCTCCCACTAGCACAGGTCACTCAAGGCTTTGTCCAACCTGACCTTGAACACCTCCAGGGAGGGAGCAGCCACAACCTCCCTGGGCAACCTGTGCCAGTGTCTCACCACCCTCACTGCAAACACCTTCCTCCTAACATCCATTTTCAATCTCCCCTCTGCCAGTTCAAACCCATTGCCCCTTGTCCTGTCATTACAAGCCCTTGTCAATAGGCCCTCCCCAGCCTTCCTGCAGCCCCCTTCCCTCCTTAGGTGGAAATAATTCCACCTCCTTAATCCCCTCTCTGCAGACCCACTGCAGGCTCCATCCCCATTCCCCTTCTCAAGCCATTTCATACCCCTGCTGCCTGTTGTTCAGTGCTGCTCTGTTTCACTCCAGCCTCAGATCAAATTTGGCTTTGCCCCATCTGGAAGGCATTTGGGGACCATGGTATGAAAGGTTTAACAGCAGCCCCACACTGTGTGAGCACACCTGCTAGGAGAGAGGCTTAAGGAAATAATTCAGCTGAATCTGAGGATCAATGCCAAAACATTTAGCAGGAAAAAAACAGTCATCAATTGCCTAGAAATGTTATTAAAAGCAGCAAGTGCCAGGGAGAAAGGCAGATTGATTCTGTGAGGCCACCAATCCCCTGGCAGCACTGCAGTTAATTATCTACCAGGTCCTTTGAGAGTGAAGCTGATTGCTTAAAATAGTCATATAAAAGGAAGCACACCTCAGGCACCCACAGTTAGTACCTCTGAAATATCCAAACCTCACAAGGCAGCATGTTCTTCCCTAAGAGCATGACTGACAGCTGCCACTCTGCCCAACCCTGTGTGCCCAGCAGGTCTGACATTTCTGAAGGCAGGAGAGGAAAGCCTCCTGTGCTTTCAGAGAATCACAGACTGGACTGGGCTAGAAGAGACCTTAAAGACAGAAGCATAGAACTCTTTTGGTTGGAAAAGCCCTCAAGGATCACAGTCCAACCACCAACACAGAACCACCATGGGCATTAAACCATGTCCCAAAGTGCCATGGGCACACATTTCTTGAATGCCTCCAGGGATGGAGACTCCTTCCTGGGCAGCCTGTGCCAATCCCTGACCACTCTTGCAGCAAAGAAATTTTTCCTAACCTCAAATCTAAACCTCCCCTGGCACAATTTCAGATCATTTCCTTTTGTTCTATCACCTTATACTAGGGAAAAGAGACCAACTCCCACTTCACTTCAAGCTCCTTTTAGGGAGCTGTAGAGAGCAATGAGGTCTCCCTCAGCCTCCTCTTCTCCAGACTAAACAACTCCAATTCCCTCAGCTGCTCCTCACCAGCCCTGTTCTCCACAAACTCCACCAGCTTTGCTGCCCTTCCCTAGACCCACCCCAGCACAGAATCATAGAATCATAGAATGGTAAGGTTGGAAGGGACCTCAAGGATCATCTAGTTCCAACCCCCTGCCATAGGCAGGGACACCTCCCACTAGCACAGGTCACTCAAGGGCTTGTCCAGCCTGGCCTTGAACACCTCCAGGCAGGGAGCAGCCACAACCTCCCTGGGCAACCTGTGCCAGTGTCTCACCACCTCTCAACACTCTTCTTGGAGTGAGGAGCCCAAATCTGAAGACAGGGCAGGGACACCTCCCACTAGCCCAGGTCACTCAATCCAGCCTGGCCTTGAACACCTCCAGGGAGAGGGCACCCACAGCCTCCCTGGGCAACCTGTGCCAGTGTCTCACTCTAAAGAATTTCTCCTTTTTCCCCCTTGTTCTTTCCACTTTGAGGGCAACTAAAAGGTTAGTTGCTGGCTGTGTAAAAGCATCTTCTAGGCCTTCAAAAAAAATTTTTCCCCCCTTCTCCAGGCAGGAAGGTGGATGGCAGAAATCAATGGCAATTAATCACCAGTGTTCTGCTGGCAGCCTGAATCAAATCTGCCTCTCGTACAGCTCCAGCCCACTCACTTACCTTTGGCACTAATGAAATGAGCAATCTATTCCAATTCATCCTGCTAGTGGGCAGAGCTCAGCTTGATACAAGCAGCATTAACCATGAGCCATCCCCTCCCTTGCCACAGACACAACCTGCTTTATTTTTTATTTATTTTTTTTTTCCCCTTTCCCCAGCAGTAATAGACTCAGGCAGAGCTGGTTTGGCTTCTGAGGCTGCTCAGCTAATGGGCAGCCAAGTGTTTGCTGCTTAGGTCAGGGTAGAGGTTATCAAGCATGGAAGAATCTTGCAATTTTCAACCAAGTCTTCCCCCTCCCCACAACCCAAAGGAAAAAAAAAAAAAAAAGTAAAAAAAAATAAGGCAGAGACTTGGGAAAAATAAAAGCTGTAGAAAGAAATGCAGAGGTGCCACAGGAGGGAGGCAAAGGCAGCTTTTGGAGCCTGCTTCAGCACCAGGGAGGGAAGGATTTGCAGAAGTTTGTCAACCTGCTATTCCCTGAGCTCTCCTGGGGGGGTTCCTGCTGGACTCAGGGGGTTTGAAGCTTGTGGGCTCAAGCCAGACCGAATAAAACCATCTCGGTGCCAGTGGGAGTGATGGGGGTCTCTGGGTCTGCTGTGGAGCAGCACTGGCAGACATCACACAGGGAGGCTGATGGAGCCACAGCAGCTGAATGGTTCCTGGGTCAGGGAAAAGGGCAGAGCAGAAGACACAGGCAGAAGGGGGGGGTTCAGACTATGTAAGGGAGAAATTTTTGACCCTGAGAGTGGTGAGACCCTGTACCAGGTTTGCCAGAGAGGTGGTCAGTGGCACACCCCTGGAACCATTCCTGGTCANTCTGGTCAGGTTAGACAGACCTCCAAGAATCATAGAATAGAATCTGGTCAGGTTAGACAGACCTCCAAGAACCATAGAATAGAATCTGGTCAGGTTAGACAGACCTCCAAGAACCATAGAACAGAGTCTGGTCAGGTTAGACAGACCTCCAAGAATCATAGAATAGAATCTGGTCAGGTTAGACAGACCTCCAAGAACCATAGAATAGAATCTGGTCAGGTTAGACAGACCTCCAAGAACCATAGAATAGAATCTGGTCAGGTTAGACAGACCTCCAGGAATCATAGAACAGAGTCTGGTCAGGT
>WBNM01013138.1:18940-33046 GCA_013399055.1 Ramphastos sulfuratus | reverse complement strand
CTATGATTCTATGATATTTAATATCTTCTGCCCCTCTTAAGAGTTTTGTTACAGTACTGCACTTACAGCACCACAACAGTGATAAAGTGCCAGGTAAAGTTTTAAGTGTGACAATCTTTGCCCAAAGATGCCCTCAGTGAGCCCAGCTGTTTCCCAGCTGAGATCTGCTCACCCCACAGTGACAGTCATAGAATGGTAAGGTTGGAAGGGACCTCAAAGATCATCTAGTTCCAACCCCCTGCCATAGGCAGGGACACCTCCCACTAGTACAGGTCACTCAAGGCCTCCTCCAACCTGACCTTGAACACCTCCAGGGAGGGAGCAGCCACAACCTCCCTGGGCAACCTGTGCCAGTGCCTCACCACCCTCACTGCAAAGAGCTTCCTCCTAACATCCAGTTTCAATCTCCCCTCTGCCAGTTCAAACCCACTGCCCCTTGTCCTGTCATTGCAAGACCTTGTCAATAGTCCCTCCGCAGCCTTCCTGTAGGCCCCCTTCAGATACTGGAAGGCCTCCTTCCTTCACAGTGTTTCTATGATCCTGAAGCAGCTCGTTAAGGACTACAAAAAAAGCAAGCTGTACATTAAGAAGGGAAGCCCCAACCAGAATTTTGTACTTCTGCGTCACTGAGTGCTCAGAGAAATAAAATATTTCCCCAAAATGGAGCTGCTGGAGCACAGCTCTCCCCTCCCCACAGAAAGCCAGCTCTGCCTGAACCTCTCCTGATTGATGTTGCTTTTTCAGCACCTCCAGAGAGCAAAAGGTCCACTATGTCCCCAGCCTGTGTCTTGCATGACCTACCTTTGCATTGGAAATGTGCCCAACCAGAATTTCTTTCCTTTAAAAATGTCACTTGTTCATTCTCCACTCACAACGGACAGCAGAACCTTCTATTACTTTCTTTCCACCAATCTGCCTCCCTTCTTTTTCACCCTATCTCCCTTGAAACTCCACTTCCACAGACCACACAAACCCCATTTTTCAAGCTTTTCTCCTAGCTCCTGTTTACAGCCCCTGATTCTCTTTGCTGCTCTTCTCTGGACCTCTTGTTGTTATACGAAACTGAAAGGAAGATGCTCAAAACCCACCACAAAGCCCAGCAGAGCTACCTGAATCAAAGTGAGGAACAAAAAGCTGCTTCAGTTCACTTTGGTCCTTCCTCACCTCTTCTAGTCCAGCAGACACTTTCTGTAGCTCTCAAGTGCATGGTGGCTGTGGTGGAGAAAGCACTACCTTGCTTTTTACACAGCCTGCTTTCATTTATAAACACTGACAGCGAGGTGGAAGGCTGTGACTCACCAGGTTATGTTTGAAGGGCCTCATCATCTTCCCCTCCTTTTCACTTCATTTTTCATACATCTAAGCTAAGCCACAGCAAGGAGCACCAGAGTTGTGTTTTAAGATACGCCTCTCAGCTAATGACAGCACTACAGCCTTCAAAAACTGAGCTATGAATTATTATTTTCCTGTGTCCCCAGATAAAGTCCCCAGCCAGGGTAGGGGGGTTGGAGTAGATGACCTTTAAAGGTCCCTTTCAACCCAAAGCATTCCATGATAAACAATCCTATCACACAGGCATGATGGAGCGGAGAGAAGGAGACCTTCCCTCTCTGTGTCAGCTGCTACAGAGAAATAAATACTGCCTGATTAACTAAATTCTTTTAATTATTAAAACAACACTCTTCATTTTAAAAGACCAAATCTAGAACAGTTTCTCCAGAGCACATTCAAAATACTCTGACTTTTCAAATGCGATAAAGGGAGTTTCCTGGTGGCCATAGCAGCTATGAAATTAATTTACTATCCAAAACTTTCAATGTGATAGAGAATTAAAACCTCCTTATGCTCCAGGGAGCAAGCACTTCAGTTGGCCACCACTCTTCAGGAATCTATCACCGAGGAGTTTAAAGGGGAACAACATACAGCTTGGCACAGCAGAGTGGTTATTAATCAGTTTTCAAATAAAAGAGCAAAAAAAGAGTTATCTTTTCAGTTGGTTCCCAGGCCTTCAGCCTGTCCATCCCAGCAAAGAAAAGCCTCGCCTCGCAGGAGAGCAGGCTGGCACGGCTGCCTCCACTCAGGAGGCTTCAGGGGTGCAGTTGCATTGCAATAATCCCATTGCTGAGGCCCTTCCCAGCCTAACGAGGTTCCCAGAGGGATTACCCAGGCACAACAGAGCCCACCATGACAACTCCACCCGCAGGGTCTGGAATTTGCAGAAAGCAAGTGGGGTGCGGGGAGGAGGGATTTAGCTACTTTGCAACTATTCAAGGAATGCTCTTGATTTCCTCCTAACAACCTTAGGTTGCAAAACTGTCTTCTGAATTATTTGAGTGTCTTGGTACTTCAGCTCTATTGTTGAGATCTAACATCTCAGTTAATAAAGTACAGGCAGAGTCCAAATTCAGTATTGTAGCATTGCTCCTCACAAAGCAAGGGAAGGGAGGAGATAGAGCAGCTAAAACAAAAAAATACATAGTGCATTATTAAAAAAAAATTACACCATGTCCAAAAGGTAGAATTCTGAGTCCTAACTTTGGTCCCTGTGGCTGGAGGAATGCATGTGCTAACAAGAGCAAGGACTGGGTGTGTCCAGACAGAAAGAGGGAGCAGAATAGCCTTGAGTAAAGCTGACTGATGGAAATATAAATCTCACCCACTTTAGAATCCTAGGATGGTTTGGGTTGGAAGAGGCCTTTAAAGGTCATCTAGTCCAAAACCCCTGCAGTGAGCAGAGACAACTCCAACCAGATCAAGCTGCTTAGAGCCCCATCCGAGATAGGCTTGAATGTTTCCAGGGATGGGGGCTTCTATTCACCTTGTTTCATTGAAATTAGTGAGGAGCAGTAAAAAAAAACAGAAAAAAAAAAAAAACCAACTCTTCCCAGAATTTCTGTACCTAAACAACTACCAAACACTGCTGTTCTAAGGTAGAAACCATCCTTTGTGTTCAGAACTCTTAAGTTTGAAAGGTATTTTTATGCCAAAAGCTGCCTGCAGATTCAACTGTGCAACTTGGGTGTTGCACCCACAACCAAAGTGCTTCTCAGCCCAAAGAAGGAAGAATTCTGCAGGCATATTCTTCCTTTTCTTTCCCCTCACTTGCACTCAAGACATCACTGGAAAGCTCCACCAGTGCCATGAAAGGGTAACAGGATGAAAAGCTGAACCAGAACGCATCTGACTGTCAGGTCTATACAATCCATACTGTCCTAACACCCTTCCTGGGGAGGCTGCAATGATCCAGCCTCCAGGACAACCCCTGGAACTCTCACAGCACGTTCAGGCTGATGCCACCTTTGGTAGAGTCTGCAGCACAAGGTGCTCCTCCACCCAAACTCACTCCTTATCCCTTCAGATGCTCCAAACCAAACTGCCTACGAGGTAAAGCAGTGAACAGCAGCTTTTATATTTCCAAACCATTTCAGTGATTCCATCAATCAGGCAGAACTGCCGACGATGATGAAGGACCAGGAACATCTGGAGTCAGTATTGATGCACATCCAGCAGTATTTGTTTAACAGTGAGCAAAACAACTCACTGGGTCACAAGAGTTTGTGCATTAGCCCTCCCAGCACACAATTAAAGAAAAAAAAAAATAATGAAAACAATTTGTCCTGGTGACTCAGAATCTCCACTGCTTGAAGAAAGCCCTGCTTCTGCAACACTGCATCGCTCTGCCTTCAGATCTGTTCTCATGGGTCTCAGGCTCATGACTCAACCATTTTCCCCTGTATCTGCTCCTGCAGTTATCCACCAAGACAACACTGAAATCTGCATGCATCACACAGGCTGGCTAAAAAGCAATTAATTCACAGGAATCAGTATTACTGGAGAATGTATAACGAATTAACATTGGTATTTTCCTTGGAAAATCAGAAATCATAAATTATATCTCATCAACCTTTCTGGTTAAAGGCTGCACTGTTCACAGTGAGCCCTTCTGATGTCAAGATTGCAGTAATGCTCAGCAACTAGTTTGAGATTATCAAGAAAAAAAGCATCCTGGAGAAACACACCTCATGCACTGGCTACTTCAGTCAATAAATTAACTTTATTATGTTAAATTCAGGACAGATTTATTCAACCTCCCTCTCACCTGCAAGACTGCTGCTTTGATTTCAGACCTAGAAATGTTTTTTTTCGGTCCCAGAAACATGAAGCATTCAGAAAAAAAAAAAAAAAACAAACATATTTCATGTCACAAATGTGCCTGTCTTGGATAAACTTCTTGTCTTTATTTGCAGCAGCCCCAAAGACCTAATCCAGTGATTCTTTCAAGAGCAGAGAATTCAAATGTTGGCCATCAGCTCCTCATTGCCTTTTCTGCTAAAAAAAAACCAGACTGCCACTGAAGTTTATGTTGTGAGGCTTCTGTATCACACTTCTGGACCCCAAATGTTATGGCCAAGTTACCTCAGCTTTGGAAGGCAACCTGGCCTTTGATTTGTAGGTAACACCAGTGCCTGACTTTACTGCTAGCCAGAGAAACTGCAACATGAAAAAAAAAAAAAAGAATCAGTGTTTTATGCTGAACCCCAGGCATGAGCTAGCAGAATAGCCTACAACAAGAGAATCACATTCACCTTGTTTATTTGCCAGCAGAAAGCTTAGCATCAACAATTACATCTTGCACATAACAGCGTTAAAAAAACCCTCTAAACCCTGTAGTACATTATCCTCTAAGCCATAATACCTTCTCTTACAGGAGAGCACAACAAAGAGGAGGAACTATCAGATACTGCCACATCAACAGCAAGAGAAAGAATCAGGAAAAGAAATAAATCATAGTGATGCTCAGCTCTCCAAGCACTAAATCACTCTCCTTCGATACCGAGAATTCAATAAGCCACAGAACAACCCAGAGCCACACTGAAAGAAAACAACAAAGAATTCTCTGAAAAATGTGGTTTGTCATTCCACATTTTGCCCTGCATCTGAGTTACATTAAATCAAGGCAGTTTTCATTAGGGAAATTACCTTGCCTAAAAACTTTTGCTGTGTCAGCACAAGAGAAATATTCTTTTCCACACATCGTATGTTACAGGTTTACCTCCTTTCTCTCATTTCTCTGTGTGAACAAATACACATGCACTGGTATAGACTTAAGTTAGAATTACTCTGGAAAAACTCACAACAGTGCCATTTTAAGCCCTACATTTGTCACAATGAAAGATTTTGATCTAATCCATGTGATAGTACAGCAGCCACACCCAAGTGAAGTTGTGAGGGATGCCCTAGAGTGACACGCATAGAAAAGCAATGCTTGCAGTGACTGGAGGCAGAGTGCAATGTTCACATTTCCAAATTTGAAGTTGAGAAGCTCAGCATGAGCCAGCAGTGTGCACTTGCAGCCCAGAAAGCCAACCAGAGCCTGGGCTGCAGCAGAAGAAGTGTGGCCAGCAGGGCAAGGGAGGTGATTCTCCCCCTCTACTCCACTCTGGCGAGACCCCACCTGGAGTACTGCAGCCAGTTCTGGAGCCCCTGGGACAAGAGGGAAGTGGACATGCTGGAATGTATCCAGAGAAGGGCCACGAGGATGAGCAGAGTGCTGGAGCACCTCTCCTACGAGGAGAGACTGAGGGAGTTGGGGCTGTTCAGTCAGGAGAAGAGAAGGCTCTGAGTAGACCTTCTTGTGGCCTTCCAGTATCTAAAAGGTGCCTTTTTAGCTGGGAAGGGACTTTTTAAGCTATCAGGTAGTGACAGGACTAGGGAGAATGGAGCAAAGCTGGAGGTGGGGAGATTCAGCCTGGACATGACAAGGGAGTTCTTCAGCATGAGAGTGGTGAGAGCCTAGAATGGGTTGCCCAGGGAGGTGGTTCAGGTCCCACCCCTGAAGGTGTTTAAGGCCAGGCTGGATGAGGCTCTGGGCAGCCTGATCTAGGGTAGGGTGTCCCTGCCCATGGCAGGGGGTTGGAACTAGATGATCCTTGTGGTCCCTTCCAACCCTGACTGATTGTATGATTCTAAATTCACCCCAAAACAAACCATATCACTATGCCAAATCGGTGAGCAGAGGTTTTGAAGTGAGCTGAAAGCTTTCCAGCAAAGGCTTTCCTACAGAAAACACAACTTTGCCAGAATCAAAATATTTCACAGGAAAACTCTGATGACATTGGTTAGAACCGGACAAGTATTTGTGTGGCACTCTACCCACCATGCCAGCTCTCCCTCTGGCTATCAGGACTGTAAGAGACCTGCCAAGCTAAAGCCACTTTCCAGGATACTCTTGCACCTACTACAGCAAACGCATGGCCAGCTGATAGGAACCAGTTGCCATCTGGAGGTTAGTCTGGGCTGTACTGCCCCTGGCTACAAGTTCTCTGCAAAAAAACATTATCTTTTGAAAGCCAGAGAAACCCACAGCTTTGCACAATGTGGCATTGCTGCCTTTACAGCTGGCACTGCTGCTGGGCAAGGCAGAGGCCACAGCTGGAGTCAGCAGGGCCTGAGTCTGTGTGAAGTGGTGGTGCAAAATGCATGGGGATAATTCCGAAACTCACACGCTCGGGTTTCAAGCTGAGCCCATTTGTCCTACAAAGGCCAGGTCCAGAGGAGATTTTGCTAAAATGTGGCCAGAACGAAATGCTTCCTTCTAGATTACTCTGCTTTAAAACTAGGATTCTGATTATCAAGGCATATATGGTAAAAGATAATGGATTGTCTAGTGAAATTCGTGAGGGGGATTTAACTTTTCCCGCTTGAAGATAAATAGAAGTTTCTTAACATCCTGCACTTATGGATGGGTTTTAATCACAATATACTGTACTGAACCCATTGACAGGCATTTTATAGAACTGTGCACCACGTGAGGGTATTTTATCAGCATCTTACAGTACAATAAGCTATGCAAACATCAGAGAGTGAATTAAATTTCCACATACAATTTGTAATATACTGTAAAAAGCTTATAAACACTCAGGCATGGTTAATTTTTCCTTTTAAGTTTCCTGGCTATAAATGATTGACTATAATTTATGTCAATACTGCCTCAAGACTGAGCTGTCACCATAGAAACAGTGACAGCAGTGAAGTCCTTCCTCTCCCTCTCCTGCACACAAAAGTCCAGGAACAAACACGTTCTTGTTGTTTCTTAGATAGTGTATGCACACTGCAAAGTCCTCAGCAGAACTCAGCAAGTTCAAGATTTTTTTTTTTCCCATTTGATTTTAAAATGCTATTGCCTCCCCCTCCCCCAGCAACTCATGCTCTTCACACCATCTTTCCCTTCCACACAAAAAGCTTTGAAAGCACAAAACTGCTTGTGAAGCATTCTGAAAACAAAAATAGATGAGCAGTGCACTTGCAGGAATTATAATCCATGTTTATTTAAGTTAGATATAAATACAGTTAGGGAATGAGAGACTGTTTCTTGGGGGAAGGGAAAGGAACAAGGGTGAAATTTTACTTGTGCTGCAGAGAGCCTCGTGTCACTGTAGTAAGCATTACAATTCTCAGACTGATTCACCACAATCACATTAAGCTACCTCCACTGTACACCTCAGTATCAGATTCATGGAATTAAGCTTCTATTAAATCCTCTAACATCAGATAAAGGTTGCACAGGTAAGGGTGCAGTTAGTCAAAAGCTGCTGTAGAATCAGGCATCACTGTGGTAATTCTCCAACACAAACTTATGTTTACAAACTACAACTGAAGGCTTAGAAAAATGAAAGCAATTATTTTATAGGCACTAATTTAGTCTCTTAGGAAAGAGATGCAATGAACTTCTTAGTGGCAGGGAAGCTTTTTTCAAAACAAATTGCAGAGGGTGTTTAAAATGTACATTTATGAGGGATTTTTTTCAAGAAGTTGATAAAGCAACATTTTATAGCTCTAAAAATATAGCAACAAATGGTAACAATCTCATCCCTTCTTTTTAACTTCCTTCCCTTTCTGAACCCCTGCATTAAGGCAACGCTCTCATACGGTCACTAAAGGTTTTTTGACATTGCAGAAGGCTGAAAGGAATATTTCTCTCTCTCTCTCGCATTCAGAAAGCCTGAGCACAAGAGGAGCTATTCAAGCCGTGATGGAGTGCCTCACAGAGACTGCAATATGTTCCCAGTTGGCAAGCAGAGATCTGTTTGGACAGTGAGCCCAGCCATCCCCTCCGCAAACAGCAGCATTCCTGCGACTCCGCGGCAAGGAGCACTGCGGGCCCTTGTCGAGGGCTCCCGCAGCCCATCAGGTTGGGCTCCAGAACAAACACTGCTTTGTGCCCTGCTTACAATTCAATAGGCTTTACAAAAAGCAACGGGGGAGAAGGAGGAAAAAAAAAAAAAAAAGAGAGCTGTCTCCCTCCACTCAGCATTAGGTTTGGATCCAAAAAAATATTCAAGAGCTGAATAACAGGGAGGAAATGCCATGGAATTATATTTAAGTGTATCTTTAGTAGCTTATACTATTGGACAATATTACAAATCTGTCTTTGGATACTTATCTGGTTCCTAATGCTTCTTGAATGTTTCTACAGCAACAAATTAAAATCATCAAGTGACAAACAAACTGGAAAGTAGTAGTGGCACTGCAAGTCTGCAGTGGATATTAAAAAGCTAAAATATCACCCTTGGCAAGCTGCAGAGTCTACACGGCATCACCAGCCTGCGGTGGAAGCCTCCCCTAGACCTGCAAACATACAAAAAGCTTCTACCTCTCCTCATCCCATCTGCTCTGCAAACCAGCACAGAGGTATTTACACACACTGGCCAGCCTCCTGTTCTGGCAGGAGCTAGGGGTACCCATTCTGGTAGAGGTGAAGGCACTGGGACCACACCTTCGCATCTGCACTCCCCTCCCTTCGCCTCACCTGGCTGCATCCCTGCAGGAATGGACCTGGGCTTCACCCCGACCCCTAGTGATAACCTCAGCTCCTGCCGCAGGGAGCTGCAAAGCCTCTCCAATACAAAGCAACTCTGACACACAGCTCCAGGCCTCCAAGCAATCAATGGAAGTAATTAGCTTTCTTTGCCTGACGTGTTCCATCTTAACTATTGCTGGTTTGCACTTGTGGAATTCATTAATACAATCCTAACAGAGAGACCTGCAACTTCTACATCCTGAATCAAACATCCAACTTAAAACAGGCTCATACAGGGGCAGATGTAGAAAGAAAACCCAAACTACAAATTTCAGCAAGAGAAGTACTATTTGAAAACACTACAAAGATTACGTCACCAAGCTTGACACAGCTATGTTTGGTCCCACGGCCAACACCATGTGGTATCAGATTATCAACAGACATCATCTGTGGAAATCTGAGTTTATCAAGCTCTAGGTTTCCTCCATTCTACCTGGGCAGCACTAAATCAGACCTCTACTTCTGCTTTTAGGTCAGAGTCCACTGCTGGCTGCCATAAACCATGAATAATAAAGTCCACTTGCTTTTGCAGTCTTCAGCTGGAGAACATGCAGTGCATGCGGTCTTTGGAGCACTGAGCTGTCAGAAACACAAATCCCTTCAACTCAGAAGTAGGTAATGCTGCCCCCACTGCCACCTTCCCTGGTGGAGCTTGGAGCAGGATACAGTGGGAGAAAGGATTGCAAGGACATGTGGAAGGGACAGAGGCAGCACTGCAGAAGGGAAAAGGAAAAGATGTTGGGGAAAATAAAGACCCAGCAGAAGCAGAGGGAACTCGAAGGTGCACACACATACATCCTGCAGCACCTTCTAATGAGCTCCCTGACACCCTTCAGTGAAGAAGGGTGAATTCCTTCTCGGAAGGTTCAAAAGGCATTATGCAGAGTAAGGACAAGCAGGAGGAAAAGGCTAAGTAGAAACCCTGAAACTGATGGGACTTTTTCATTTGCCTCCCAACATCTAAGGCTGCTCACTGGCAGCACCGAGTCCCTCAGGTAGAGCCTTCCACCCATCAGCAGAGCTTCATAAACGTTAGGAGAGCCTGTACGTGTGGAAAGGGTCTGTATTTACACTGCAATCATACACCACTCACCCTAAGCCTGCAAACGAAGCCCAACCAAAGGCTCCCTCTAAATGAGGGGGGTAGGGGTCTCTTTAAACATGAAGTGCAACCAAATTATACCACGGAAACTCTGGGACATTATTCAAACCATCCACATGAATAAAACATCCCACTTTTGCCAAGTTTTGTTCAAGCTGACTTCAGCTTTCTGCTTAAACAAACCTCAGGCAATACTGACATCATTTGTAGCAGCGGCAGTATTTTATTTAAGCTCCAAATCTGAGGGTGTTGGGTAGATTACCAAATAAAGAGTTGATTTTTCATCTAAAGAATCTCAAATGACCTGACTTCAAAGGCTGGGTTTAAACTTATTAAGCCAACGGAAAACAAACATCTTTAATCTTCATACTGACATTAAACTCAAACAGAAAATAACTCAGGGAAAAGCCCTTTATCGTCAGACTACTACACAGAAATAGGGGAAAGGTGGGGAAGTAAATTCAAATTATTCTGCATGAATAGCCTGCCTCATAGGCACAGTTACCTAGTTTCTCTAGTCCTGCTATCATTTTTCCATCCCATTTTAGTGACCTCTTTTTCAAATGTTAAGTTATGCTAGGCACTGAGTCTAGATTAACACACTTGAGCACTAAGAATTTACTCTAGGGCAAATGCAGACATTTCGATACCTATGCAAACACCTAAATTATGTCTTCTGCACCTAGGTGCTACTGCACTTTTTAACTCAGAAAGAAGTTTTGCACATGAAAGAAGAGAAGTCTGGCAGCCCCAGATAATTTTTGGCCTAGGACATGACAAGTTAGTAGACTTGAATCCTTATTTCTAGTAGAGGATTCAACACTGGTTGTTCCTCATCTCTGAAAATACATCATGAGCCTCCAAGCCACGTGCCTGGCTAAAAAGGACAGGCTGAGATCAATTACCTTTCTTCCCCATCTCCAAAACAACAGCTTTCAGTAATTACCCAGAAACTCAAAATATATAACACTCCCCAAAAGAAAAAAAGGAGTAGAGGAGGAAACCATGTCCTTTACCACAGGAATACTGCTGCCAAATGCTGTGATGTCCAGGCACAGAGAGGTGACTGTCTGCCACTGGGATGAAATAGGCTCCAGGTTTAAAGGCAAGAGCAGTTTAACAATGAACAACAGGAAAACAACATTCAAAGCAGGAAAAACACCATAAATTGTTTTAAATTGCAGGATGAAATTTATTTGGAGGAATTCCAATAGAGAACCCAAGACAGTGTAGACATCCTTTATGCAGGCACTAGAAGAAAGCTGTTGCAAGCTCCACGACTCAAGGCTTCTAAAAACATCCCCACAAGTAATAACACGCCATCACACTGCTTTTTTGAACAAAATCATTGCCCTCCTTTTGAAAATTGGAATATCAGGTTTCCTGCTGCATAAATTGAGGGAGCCTCATTATTTTTAGCACGCTAAGTGAACCTGCCAGTCTGCCTCCATAAATACGTACAATTAGTCTGATCCAGCAAGATGCCTAACACATGTAACTCTCAGAGTTTAGAAACCTGAGTGACTCACGAGGGTGCACAGAGTATCTCCCAAGTATGGAGTTGCACAGAGTGTGTGCAGCTTAAAACCATAAAGTGACAGGAATAGAGCATTAAATGGGGAAGTCCAAGGCGCTGCCTTTGCACACAGGCGCTGGAGCACTCATCCCAGGCTGTGCTGTTGAGCTGCATACATGAAGTCACACACACTTTACAAACGCTGATGTGCAAAACTAGCTCACCTCTAAGGAGAAGGCCATGCTCTTTACATGCAGTTTTCTACCATTAACCTACACCTCAAAGCAAAGCTGTGTCCACAAGGCAGGTTTTATACGTGTTTACCCCTCTGCAGAAGATGTGAACAAGCCCTGGGCGGTCATCAAGTGGCACACAGGGCTGAACTCCACTCATAGGTCTACATCTCTGAGATGTAAACCATTAATCACCTCAGTCTGCTCAAAAGAAAGGGCTGTTCTCTTGAAAAGCATGGGGTGTTTGGTGAAGCTTTGGAAACCTACAATTCACCTTTCAATTGTAATTGCAAAGAGTGCCTGTCTCTGCAGGGCAAGAGAACACAGAGAAACCATTACTTACCAAACACAACTTGCTTGTCAAAGTGGCTCTGCAATGCACAGGGAAGATGCCTCAACAGTACCCAGTAAGACTTTCTGCTAGAATATTACATCCTAATTTAATGGTGCAGGCTCGAGGACAATTCCTAACAGGTATCTGAATCTGACTTGCCAAATTAAGAGTTTGAGAACACAAAACACACAATGCTGCTAAGTGGAAAGCACTAAAAAAAATTCCATTCAGTAGTATTTTTTTTAATGTTTTAACATTTTAATGTTAATAGATCAGCTGCATCCAGAATGGAAAACTACCCACACTCCAACCCTCCACTTGTAAAACATCAAGCTGGGAATTTGTGATGGATGCCTTGAAGATGGTCTTCAAGAAAATGCAGCCCTGGGTTTTAACTACAAGCTGTGCCTTTATCCAGATGCATAAAATAGCTTTTCTAACTGAAAGAAAATTCATTGCTATGGAGAATATTGAGGGTATGGAGTGGATGGAGCCAGACTCTTTTCAGAGGTGCACAAATAGGATGTGAGGCAAGCAACTGGAGACAAGATACCAACTGAAACATGAGAAACTGTAATCAGATACAAGGATATATCCTTCCCCCTCTCCCCCCCCCTTTTTTTTTTTCTTTTTTCTTTTATTAAAATACACCACGAGGGTGATCAAATGTTAGAACAAGCTGCCCAGAGCAGTTGTGGAATTTCCATCCTTGCAGATCCTCATGACTCAGCTTGAGAAGTCCCTGAGCAACCTGCTCTATTTGACTGGCTTTATTCAGTTGGTTGGACTGAATGGAGACCCATCCAACCTAAAACTACTCTAGGATTTAACTGCAGGAAGGGTAATTTTGTTTTAGTGCTGGACATAATAACCCTTGCAAATGCTGTCTATAAAGACTTCTCAATGATGCAAAAATTAAAAGCCAAAGACATCCAAGCAGTATGAAAGGCATCACACCAGCCAAGAAAGTTTACACAATACAAGGTTTCTCCTCATGCCTGCTAAGTGAGTTATGGTCTGTTAATTACTCCACTTCACAGCAGCCTCTTTCTCATGAACCCACCAAGCATGAGAAGAATGCAAGGAATATCAGGTAGAAAACACTTGGAAATTTCTTCTGCCCCTTTTTTGTTTCAACACTTACCAATATTGTGTGAAAATACTTAAACAAATTTAAAAAAAAAAAAAAAAAAAAAAAAAAAANAAAAAAAAAAAAAAGATAGAAATGTCTGAAACTACCAAGCAAAGTCTTGTGAGATTGAGACATTGCAGTTTTGGAAGCTTAATCCTGCTACCTCTTAATTTTCCTCCAATGTAGGCAACAGTGAGGGCAAAGCAGCTTTTCTCTTCTAAGTGTTGCTTTTAAATGCTCCAATGTCATTAACAAGAACTCCTAAACTTGTTGATATGATCAAACAGCACACAATTATTTAATGAAGTCCATCGGATGAAAGTTACTCAGGCTGCATTCAGCTTTGAACAGTGAAATTGTTCTTGCTTTATTACATTTTAAGACTGCCGCTAAGAAAGCTTATTAAGAGAGATCTTTTTAAGCTCTCAACAGTATAGCTGGATACTTTGTACCACTGCTACTCATGATCAGCATTAAAATCCTGATAATCAGATAATTTCAGGGCTTTATGGAACCATGCTCTACCATCTGGGGACTGACCATGCTAGAGTAAATCAGGCACAACTCCACTGACGTTGAAGGAATTAGCATTATAAAATTATCAAACCTAATCGTCCAGGCTATCTTTTGCCAGGTACTAATTGGAAAGTAAACCTAATGTCTTCATTTTCAACAACAAATAGAGACCAAAATGTGGAAAAGCTCTTAAACATCAGATGATAACCAGAAAGTCTGCAAGCAGCAGTAGCACCATAGACAAACAACAAATCCAAGTGCCAGGGGCTGCACTTTGGCCACAACCACCCCATGCAGAGCTACAGGCTGGGGTCAGAGTGGCTGGAGAGCAGCCAAACAGAAAGGGATCTGGGGGTGCTGATTGAAACCCGCCTAAACATGAGCCAGCAGTGTGCCCAGGTGGCCAAGAAGGC
>WBNM01013138.1:0-18914 GCA_013399055.1 Ramphastos sulfuratus | reverse complement strand
TCTCTTCCAACCTTGGTGATACTGTGGTACTGTGATACTGTGATGTGGGATACACTGCCAGTAAGGACTGAGGAGCCCTGCCCTTGGTTAAGGCAGTGTCCATCCTTTTGTGACAGAGCACCCCTAGGAACACTCACAATCCAGGCAGGTGGTAGAGAAACCAGCCTGCAAGGCTGGGGAGGAGTGGGTCTTAGCCAAAATTTACTAGTGAGCCTTTGTTTAAGGGGATTAGCAACTGATTTCTGCAACCCCTAAAAAAGAAAGGGGTTTTCTCTGTCCGCTTCACACAAGCACTTCCTGTTCCTCAGAAATACTTTGCTGGTTTTGGAGGTCTTCAACAACTGCATGAGCCAAAAAAGCATGACAACCTGTACCACAAGACAAAGTTTCATGAGATCCAGTATATACCACACTAAAAAAAAAAAAACTCCAAAAGGGTTTGTGGTTTCTCAGCCACCCTGAGATGGATCCAAATTAACATTTGTTCAATTACTCCTGTATATAAAGCTGTAATTTTCTATGCCTGTGTTTTCTAATGCTTGGGACTCTTTCCAACACGAGCAATGCCAAGTTCAATTCAGTGGAATAATGCATTAATTACCCTCAAATTTATTTTCTCAATATTTACTTGCATGATAACACTATGAAGACTATAACTCTAGAGGAAGAGGCTGTCTAGGTGATTGCAAGCTTAAAAGTCAAATTCCAAACAGTCTGCTGACTGAATTGAAGTACCTTCTACTCCAAAGAAAATGTTCCAGTCTCAGCAGTGCAAGGTACTGCATGCACACACAGGTTAAGCCAGAAAAAGAGGTAGGCATATGCTTCATTGGAGCATTCTGCATGTTAAATAGGTCAGTGGTTACTAAATAAACGAGGAATTCAGATTTCCAGCCACACCGACAAACCAGCCCCCTTCTCCAGTGTCAGGATACAAGCACAGCTCAGAAACAGATTTGGAAATCAGTTTTGGATCAGCAGTTTCTCTCCCACTCGAAGATTTGTCTGTTTTGTGTCCTGGGCTAGCTCAAAATGGTAATTTTTTCCGTGTTAAGCAACGCTCTGTCTTGTTGAAAAAGGCAGCACTATTCCCTTCAGTAATGCATCACAGAAATGAAGTTAGCAGCAATTGTCTATACTGGGTTAGCACTATCCAATATATTGGGCCAGCAATGTGCCCTTGTGGCCAAGAAGGCCAATGGTATCCTGGAGTGCACTAGTAAAAAGGTGTCCAGCATGTCTAGGGAGGTTTTCCTCCCCCTCTGCTATGTCCTGGTGAGATCAAACCTGGAATACTGTCTCTTCAATTCAATAAAGACAGGGATATACTGAAGAGGGTCCAACAAAGAGCTACAAAGATGATTAAGAGACTTGAACATTGCTCCTATGAAGAAAGACTGAGAGATCCAGGATTGTTTAGCCTGGAGAAGGCTGAGAAGGGATCTTATTAATATCTATAAATATCTGAGGGGTTGGTGTCAAGAGGAAGGGGCCAGGTTCTTTTCAGTAGTACCCAGAAACAGGGCAAGGAACAAGAGGTGCAAGCTGGAACACAGGACATTCCACCTCAACATGAGGAGAAACTTCTTTACTAGGAGGGTGCCAAAGCACTGGAACAGGCTGCCCAGAGAGGTTGTGTTGTCTCCTTTTCTGGAGACTTTCAAAGCCAGCCTGGACATGTTCCTGTGTGACCTGCCCTAGGTGATCCTGCTTTGGTAGGAGAGGTGATCCCAATGATCTCTGGAGGACCCTCCCAACCACTAACATTCTATGATTCTGTGATCCTATGACCTTATCTGCTTGAATCCCTCTTCCAGTTAGGAGAGGCACCTTACCAGTTAGTTACTAGCTCGAGAGCCAGTTGAATCAGTGTCTCTGCTCAGCAAGAACATTTAATGCAAGTGAAAAATTTCAAGTTCTTCTAATACACTTCTGTTTGGTTTCCTGGTTTTCACTAAGACATGGGAGAGGATGATTTGCAATAGTCTTGCAGATGCAGCAGCAGGCACATTTCCAAAGCAAGCTGACAAAGCATGAGAAAAGGCAACAGGCAAATCAGAGGAGCTGTAGAAGGTGTAAGACATCGGAGGCATCTCTGATGGAGCCGCCTGCAATGGGCGAAACAGAAGGGTTGAAAATTCAGCAGGTGCAGTTTTACAGTGGGGTTGCAGGTTGCTTTCACCCTGCCACCAGCCCCTGGGCACAGCTTTTTGAGTAGGGGAAATAAAGGCAATTAAGAAAAATCAGCCTAGGAGCTCCCCAAGGAAAGCAGTGAGCATTGCTTATGGATGAATCAAACATAAAAACACACCCAAGCAACAAAACCAGCTGAATTTTCAGTCCTCTCCTCCTAAGCAGGGCTCCTCCTACAAGGGGTATCACAGAATGGATAAACTGTATTTTCATATAGGAAATTCATTTAGTATTAAATTATTCCCCTAAGTTCTATTTATAATAAACAAATGTTACTTAGTGAAAATAGGAATAAGCATGTAATCACTTCTCCTCCACTTTTGCTTGTAAGCACCCTGGAAAGAAAATTATCTACACAATTCTATAAACAAATGAAGGCCTCTTCTCTGGCATTTAAAAATTAATCTTGTTTATTAATTGTTGCCCTTTGAAGGAGCAAAGCTTTTTAGTTGTTTCCAAGCTATTAGCAGTGACAGTGACCTGTACTAGTGGGAGGTGTGCCTGCCTATGGCAGGGGGTTGGAACTGGATCCCTTCCAACCTTACTATTCTATGATTCTAAATATTCAGCAGTCTCATTCCAGTGCCCTCTGTAACAGAAAGTTCACCAACCACCTTGTCTCTTTTGCAACTAAAACAGTATTTCTGCATTTATTTTACATCTACATGACTTCAGATTTCAGTAGAGATCTTAGGAAAATACTTCAGAGAGTTACATAAATAAGCGGGGAATGTTTTGCCGTTACAGAAAATCATGGCAAGAGTACACAGTTCCTAAGAATCATCCTCACTCCATGTTTAGAATTCCTCAGATGCTTGAGCACTATCATTTCAGCATCAAGGCAACAGTAAGTGAAGTCCCAATTAGGGCTGTCCAGCAAGAATAATGGTATGTGGCTTTCTTGTAGATAAAATGTGGTGAAAGAAGGATGGTCTGAAAGGCTTTGAACCCAACTGATTCCATTCCACAGCAAAGGAACAGAGAGCACTAAGTGGAAAGGTCTCCTCTATTAATAAATGCCTGAGCATGCATTAATTCTCACACTAGTAACTGTGGGGGAAGACTGCATGTACCTTGGTTTACACTGCAACCACTGACCCAATCTGGACACAAAAAACAAGCAGCAGTTTCTCTGCCACTCGTTTTTGTGCTATGGCAGAATATTATCTCTGACCATCCACCGGCTGGACAGTAAAGTTGGCTCAGTTGCTCCAGAACTGCTCTCAAGCAGCAGGAAGGTGCCATCACCACCTTCTCCTACAAGTTACTCAATTGTATCCTTGGGAAGTTGAAACACTTGAGGGAAGGTCCATGCCAGGCAAGACTGAGAGCTCCCATCAGTGCATTAAGAAGAGTGCGTCCAGCAGATTGACAGAGGCTCTCCTCCCCCTCTACTCTGCCCTGGTGAGACCTCATCTTGAATACTGTGTTCAGTTTTGGGCTCCCCAGTTTCAGAGGAACAGGGAGAAGGTCCAGTGGAGGGCTACAAGGATGATTAAGGGACTGGAGCACTGCCTGATGAGGAGAGGCTGAGGGACCTGGGGCTGCCTAGTCTGGAGAAGAGAAGACTGAGAGAGGATTTAATAAATATTTATAAATATCTGAGGGCTGGGGGTCAGGAGGAAGGGACAGGCTCTGCTCACTTGCTCACTGCAATAGAACAAGAAGCAATGGATATAAGCTGCAGCACAGGAGGTTCCACCTCAACACAAAGAGGAACTTCTTGACTGGAAGGGTCCCAGAGCACTGGAACAGGCTCCCCAGAGAGGTTATGGAGTCTCCTTCTCTGGAGACTTTCAAGGCCTGTCTGGATGTGTTCCTGTGTGACCTGAGCTAGATTGTATGGTCCTACTCTGGCTGGGAGATTGGACTTGATCTCTTTGGGTCCCTTCCACCCCCTAACATCCTGTGATCAGCTCAGTCAAGTTACATCAAACCCTCTCCCCTTAAGTGCCCAAATATCACACTTCAGTGAACACTACATGAAACACATCCACTCTCTAAATTCCATTTAGAAGCTCTTTAAGAAACAAAACAAAAAACTAGAGAAATCAAGGGAGGGGACTGCTCTGGGCAAAAGTGAAGCTCTTGTACAGCTACCATTCCAACAGCTTCGTGGAGAACCAGAAACTGCTGATTTTCACGCATTCTCTCTTCATTTTAGGGTGGAGAGTTTGATTCTGGCCTTTTTCAGCATGGTTCAGCCACCCCAAGATGATCTGGTGCAGGCAGAGATGACTAGCACAGGCTGCTGTGCACTGTATCCCCAGCTGAAGCAGTCGATAGATTGTGATATTGAACTAGAGGGCAATGGGAATAGCCAAGCTGGTTCCAGTTTACATTTGGTATGCAAAGTGAGGTTTATCCATCTACTAAGGGGAATAAAACAGTAATCCATAAATGTACAGAAGTTGATCTAAGGCACAATGCATCCTATTTTACAAATTACTACTTACAGGCAGTGGTGTTTAATGGAAGAGAAAAAAAAAAATGAAGTCTTAGAGAGTTCAGTAGGTGTTCAGGGCCCCTTCAGCATCAATTAGCATTTTCATGGTGTTCTAAATACATGCTATGCATATATACATCCCCAATATGTATCCTAATTGTATACATACTTCAGTTACATGCAGAGTGAGAAAATTAAAAGCATTGTCCCAAAATCAAACCCGCAATGACATGAAGCTGCAGGAGCAATGCTACATGGAGAACTAGAGAGACTTGATGGAAAAGCATCAGGACTTTGTGCTTGCAGATAGTGTTTCTGGCTTGCACTCTCTTACAGCAGCAGCTGAAATTCTGCTTTAACCTGACCTGTCCTGCAGTATCTAATAATCAGCTTGAATTTCAGGTAATGTGAAGCAGCCTGCTGAGATACCTTCACGACATGTCATTTGAGATAACACACCCAGTGAAACAGGTGCACTTAAGGCATCTTTTTGTTTGACTTCACAGGCTCACCAAAGGTGAACTGCAAGAGCAATTTCAACCACTCCACAACATTTCCTACGCCAGCATTGCACAGACATCACTCCCATTTTTGGACTCATTCTAAGCAGACATAAATAAGGTTCTAACATTTTAATAGGCAACATCCCCAGTGATGACACAGGTGAGGAGCAGATATTCTTAACTTTCCCTACTCACCTAAAGAGACTGGAAAGCGAGAACCCAATTCTATAGAGAGCTGTCACTGTCACAAAACCCAAAGAACAGCCTGAGGTTGACACCAGATTTGAAGATTAATAATTAAGAGGATTAATGCAGAAAGGAAGCAGAGAAGACTTCATTAAACCCTTTAGTACTATTTCTAATTTTTGTTTTAATTATAGAAGTCTGAATATTACTACTAATTACTCCTCAAAGAGCTTGCACATGAGTCCAGCAACTTCTATTCAATGAAATGAAGAGGGAAATGGAACTGCTGGAGCGGGTTCTGAGGAGGGCCATGGAGATGATCGGAGGGCTGGAGCACCTCCACTATGGGGGCAGGCTGAGAGAGCCGGGGCTGTCTAGCCTGGAGAAGAGAAGGCTCTGGGGAGGTCTTTTAGTGGCCTGAAGGGGGCCTACAAGCAAGCTAGGAAGGGACATTTTACAAGGACTTGTAGTGGTAGGATGAGAGGGAATGGATTGAAACTTGAGGAAGGTAAATTTAGATTGAGATTAGGAAGAAATTCTTTACAGTGAGAGTGGTGAGACACTGGCACAGGTTGCCCAGGCAGGTTGTGGATGCCCCTCCCTGGAGATGTTCAAGGCCAGGTTGGATGAGGTCTTGAGCAATCTGGGCTAGTGGAAGGTGTCCCTGCCCAGGGCAGGGGAGTTGGAACTAGATGATCTTTAAGGTCCCTTCTAGCCTAAACTATTTGATGAATCCAAGAAACGGACTACGAAAAGCAGAAGGATTTAATATACAATGTTTGTAAGTCTTTTGCTTTCACAAATAAAGGATACCAAAATCTTGCACTTCACTAAGAGGGTGAAAGCCTGTAGGCATCAAAATCACTTGACACAGGTCTAAGCATGTTTTGTTAGATACAATGATTAGGGTCTCTGAGATTTACTGTGTGCAGTTCTGGAGCCCCCAGCACAGGAAGGACATGGAACTGTTGGAGCAGGTCCAGAGGAGGCCACCAAGATGCTGAGAGGGCTGCAGCAGCTCTGCTGTGAGGACAGGCTGAGAGAGTTGGGGCTGTGCAGCCTGGAGAAGAGAAGGCTTCCAGGANAATGGGTTTGAACTGGCAGAGGGGAGATTTAGACTGGATGTTAGGAGGAAGTTGTTTGCATTGAGGGTGGTGAGACACTGGCACAGGTTGCCCAGGGAGGTTGTGGCTGCTCCCTCCCTGGAGGTGTTGAAGGCCAGGTTGGATGAGGTCTTGAGTGACCTGTACTAGTGGGAGGTGTCCCTGCCTATGGCAGGGGGTTGGAACTGGATGATCCTTGAGGTCCCTTCCAACCTTACCATTCTATGATTCATTATCATGACATATATATATATCAATATATGCACAGGTATGCAGCCTGTAGACAGGAATATTGTATAATGGAGAGATGCCTTTCTCCAGCCTGAGAGATTACAAAGCACCTTAACACAATTCTGATTTCCTGCACTAGCAGCTCAAACAGGGAAAAGGGACCTCTTGCCTCCAGCTCTCCTACAAGTGTTAAACTGGCTGGTTTAGTACAGTAAAAAGAGATTTGATGTTATCTCTTGAGCATATGTAGCTGTCCCTGTGACATGCTCATCCACCCCCACAGCCTGCACACAAAACATTGCAAACATTGCAATGTTCTTTCTTCTCAGCTTTCCTTCACAAAAGGCAAGAAATCTTGAAACAAGAAGATGATAAGCTGAGGAGCTCTGCCAACAAGTTCATCATCTGCTCTATTGTTCTAGCAGTTTAGGTAAATCTCCAAAGTATTTATTATCACACAGGTAGGAAATCTTTGTCCTTTTTTAGGTTATAACAAGCTGCTGAAGGAAAAAGCAAAGGTGTAAATAAAACCACAAATGAGAAGAGCAAATGTGTAGCATTCTGAAGCTGGATGCAACAGAATGCATTTTCCCTTCCATATAAATCATCATCTTTGATTTTCATAGAATGGTTTAGGTTGGAAGAGACCTCAAAGATCATCTAGTTCCAATCCCCTGCCATAGGCAGGGACACCTCCCACTAGAACAGGTCTCATCCAACCAGATCTTGAACACCTCCAGGGAGGGAGCAGCCACAACCTCCCTGGGCAACCTGTGCCAGTGTCTCACCACCCTCACTGCAAACAACTTCTTCCTAACATCCAGTTTCAATCTCCCCTCTGCCAGCTTAAACCCATTACTCCTCATTCTGTCATTACAAGATCTTGCAAATAGTCCTTCCCCAGTCCTCCTGTAGGCCCCTTCAGATACTGGAAGGCTACTCTAAGGTCTCCTGGAAGCCTTCTCTTCTCCAGGCTGCAGAGCCCCAACTCTCTCAGCCTGTCCTCATAGCAGAGCTGCTGCAGCCCTCTGAGCATCTTCGTGGCCTCCTCTGAACTCACTCCAACAGTTTCATGTCCTCCTTGTGTTGAGGGCTCCAGAACTGTACACAGATTTTAATATTGGTGTGAATCTATAAGCACACATTTGAAGGTTCCCCTTCACATTCTCAACCAATCAGATAGACCATCAGATAGAGGTCACAATCCACTTCTGGGCTATAGTCTCAAGAGGATGTGTAGAAACCAACTTCACTGAGTGGAAAAAGAAGTTTCAGAGACATATTTCAGAAATCCCCCATTCTTAACACAAGGAAACACCACGAGTAATAAAAGGAGTTAAATTCTAACTTATCTTTTAGTATTATTGTCATTAAGCAATCTCATTATCAGCTTATGCTCCAAATCAGGCAACTCCTATTGTTTAAATTCTAAAAAGAAGTGCACATAAACTCTGGCAGAATAATAAAGTAAAATCTGAATTTTCTAGTTCCTATCAGCATCTATTTAAAATAATTTTTTTTTTAGAGTTCATTCTAAAAAACATTGTTCTAGGACAGTTAGAAGATCAAAGCTAAATAATCCTCTTAGTAAGGATGACAGAAAAACATGCACAAAACCCTACCAAATTTTGAAAAAGCACATGCAAGAACTAGAGAGTCTTCAAGATCCTGAAGTTAACAATAAGACAATCCTAGCTATACATGCACTTGAATCAGTGAGGTGCCAGCATCACAGACTGTTAGGAGTTGGAAGGGACCCTGAAAGATCATCCAGTCCCCTGCCAGACCAGAATCACCCACAGCAGGTCACACAGGAACACATCCAGGTGGGTTTTGAATGCCTCCAAAGAAGGAGACTCCACAACCTCCCTGCTCCAGTGCTCTGTCAACCACACAATGAAGAAGTTTTTTCCCTTATATTCATATGGAACTTCCTATGCTCCAGCCTGCACCTGTAGCCATCACTGAACATCACTGACAAGAGCCTGGCTCTGTCCTGACAGTTGTCCTTCACATCATTATAAACATGAAGTCACCCAGAGTCTCCTTTTCTCCAGCTCTTTAGGGAGATGTTCCATCCCCTCCATCATCTTTGTAGCTCTGCACTGGACTCTTTCAAGCAATTCCCTGAGGTCTTTCTTTAACTCAGGGACCCATAACTAGACACAATACTCCGCATGCAGCCTCATCAGGGCAGAGTAGAGGGGAAGGAGAACCTCTCTTGACCTAGAACACTAGAACATCACACATCTGCTGCTTTCCAGTTGCATCCTATCCCATTGCAACTTTCTATGCTTTCAAGACACTTACAGCACTGCCAAGTTAATCCAAGCACCTCAGAGGATGCAGGATGTCTCCTGCAGTATGCATTCACCATGACAGCTGCTCCAGCTTTCTCATACTCCTTCTGGAAAAGAGAGCTCTCTAAGCCACAGCATGAAAGACCACCTGCAGGCATTCCCCACTTTCTTCTGCTAACTTTCAAATGAATGGTTTGTTTGATATCATCCTCTCCTGAAACAACCTGCTTTTGTCTCCCCACTTGTGTTCATGAAGCCTAGGTTCAGTTAACAAGTTTGAAGGACACATTTTTAGTGCATTACTGAAGGAACACAGCAAATGAGACTGGCAACCTGAGCACTAAAAAAAAAAAAATAATGCAAATTGTCAGACCTGCATGCAGGAATATCCAGAAAAATACTTCCACATCATTTTGATTCCAAATATCAAATCAGGGTTTTGGAGTTTGGGGGGTTTTTTTGTTTGTTTTGGTTTGGGGTTGTTTGGTTTTGGTGGGGTTTTTTTGGTTGTTCCTTTTGTTTGGTTTTTTTTGTTGTTGTTGTTGTTTTGTTTTTTGCTGTTTGGGGTTTTTTTGGGGGGGTTTTGTTAATAAATATTTGTATTATGAAAACTTTATTAACATTTGCTGAAAAAGTTCAAGGTGAGGGCAAAATGAGCACGCTGACAGATAAGTTTCTTTCACCCTCCCTTCTGACAAGGCTCTCAGCATTCCTGTGCCAACTGCATGTCTGGCTAACGATAGCTATCTTGGCTGATGTGCTGAAAGCAGCATCGCATTTGATCTGCTGAGAGCTTTGCCTGAGTATTGTCCTGCTGATCCCATCAGAGTCAGCGAGGCAGGTACCGGTGGCCTCGTCCAGCATCCCCCCAGCACTTTCCCATGCATCGTTTGTAAATTGCAACCTGACTCCAACCGTGTTCACCTGAAACTGCCACCTTTGTAACCAGAGTATTTGTGTTTCAGCAAGAGCTGGGCTACCAAACGGCTCTTGGCTACTCCTGTTTTGCATTCTGAGCATTTTATAATCTAGTATGAGGAGATTTAGTTTTTTTTAGATTATCTTCCCCCAAAATTAGCAGGTTGTAAAACAAAAACTTTTTTTACACCTTAACTGTATCGTATTTAATTGCTAGGGTAGCATAGCTATAGCTATTCCCTTACTACTCTAGAAAACAAAAGTGCCTACTTCCAAATCAGACCCACAGAAAGCAGCACCTCCACTTCCTTTCAGAAATGTTCAGCAAGGCAGNCCTGCTGCCCACACTGCTCTTGCTGCAGCCCAGGACTCACCTGGCAGTCTGGGCTGCATGTGCACACTGACCAAGGATGAGCATCTCAACCACCTTTTCACAAAGCTGGTTTTATTAAGGCCTTAATCCAGATCCACCCCATCACATTTTGGTTGCCAAGGTGCCCACAAACACTCTCAATCCATACTTCCAGTTGTCTAACACACCTTTTGGGATGCCCTGATCATTATGGAGGGAACCAAGGTGGCTGGATGCCCACTTCAGCCACCTTCAGCAACTCCCTCAAGTTACATGAAAACACTGGGAAGTCTTTGGTCATTAGGAAATTTTTTTTCCACAGAGAGTGGTCAGACATGGGGTTTTTTTGGGGGGGGGTTGAGACATCAACCCTGGATGTGTTTAAAAGTCATTTGGATGTGGTGCTTGGGGATATGGCTTAGGGTGAATCTTGTAGAGAGTAGGGTTAATCAGTTGGACTTGGTGATCCTGAGGGTCTTTTCCAACCTGAATGTTTCTGTGATCAGGCTAACAAGTGAACCAGAAGTAAAATGTCTCATTTTTTTCCCCTGGAGCCCACAGGATTTTTCAGATTCCTTGGATTTCTTACCTTCTGTACTTACCATTTCTTTCTCACAAACACACTTCCAGTGAAAGGTCTAGTGACAATTGGGAGCCCAATACAAAACCAGAATCTCACAGTTATCTACTTCTATGGTATGGAGACAAAATACCTGAGGATTCTCTCCAAAACCCAAAAAATCTGAGGAAGTGAGCAAGTCTGAGCTTGTCAGCTGAGAGAAACCTTACTGCAGGGACCTTGGAAGTGAAATTGTCTCTGTGCTTTGATGTGCAGAGAGAAGTATCTGTCTTCTAAAACAGCAGCTATGACCACATTCTGCTATTCAATACCTTGCATTTAAACAAGGACTGTTTGTTATTTTTAACAAATAACAGAAATAAATCACAGCTCTATTTCTGAAGTGTCTGAAGACATGTGCCTCCCCCACCCCCCCACACAGCCCCTGCTGCTCTCCCTCCTCCTCTTCTCTTACTTCAAAGGGCCAGTGACCTCCTGAAGGCACTATTCTGTCTGGTTCTGTCTGATACATTAAGGTGGCCTCTATTCCACACTAGTTTACTTGTGAACAAGTTATTGTAATCACAGGTGCTTCTGCTGAGAACTGAATCATGCAATAACAAATGGACTTACGCAGGTGATGAAAGAAGGGAAACGGATTCTCATTGCCCAGAACCTCACACTTCTTTGCTGTAATGTATATATTTTCCCATATGGAAGTTACACTGTTCTCAGAGAGAGCCTGGGAGGGATGCAGTGAACTATGAATCCTTTATGGCCTGTTTCACAGCTGACAGTAAGGGGGAAAAAAAAGGAGTTTAGATGTGCTTGGCATGTGTTGGGAAGCTAAGATACGTTTGCATCCACAAAACCTTATTATTAAGTAATAAGAAATAACAAGGCAGAAACATTTTCTTCCCAATTGTTAATTTTTTCCAGCCAAAGGACCCCAGTTAGTCACAACATAACTATTTCATCATCCAGTTAAAATAAATGCATCCCTTCTGGCAGGCTGTACGGCAACGCCGCACCTCGGAGCATGACGTGACGCACAGATGCTGGCAATCTGGGGAGGGGGGTGGCAGCATGCTGCACACATCTGGTATGGTGGGAAAAATCCATGTTGGTGTCTTGACAAATTGCTCTATTAGTAAAGAATACAGCTGTTTCACGTTGGATAATCTGTGTTGCAACACTTGGCTAAGTGACTCCACGCAGAACTATGCCCTGCTGGTCATGTTCAGCTGTAATCCTGATTATCAAGGGAGATGCCACTGCACTTTAGTTAAAAAAAAAAAAAAAAAAAAAGAAAGAAAGAAGAGTGTTAAACACAGCTGTTCCTGCTTCAAGGAATGTCAAGAGAACTCATTTTGCCCTGCCATGTATGTATTTTCCACTGCAAACCAAAATGTGTCCTGGCATCAAGGCAACTGCCCACTGGCAAAACACAAAGATGTGCCAAGCACATATTCAGCCTAAGCTGAGAGCAAGGCTAATGCTGAGCAAGGTTTTAGCACAGACACATGTGAGGCTAAGAACTTATCACCACTGCAGGCTTCAACTTAAGCCCCAAGTAAAAGAAAATATGATCATCCTCTTCCTCCTTCCCCTTGATAAATCACTGCAAGGAACTAAATGACTATCAGTGCTCTGATTAACTCAAAGTCAGCAGAACATCTCAGAGCTTGAGGTTATAGTTTTTGCTCACTGTCACCTTGTCACATCTGAAAGTGATGTTACACCAAATACATTCCCTCTCAGGAAGTCATTTCAAGCACAAAATTCTAAGCCCTAACTCTTTCAAGATGGTAGTAACTATATGATAATGCTTTAAAGCAGGCTGCAGGTGCACCCTTTGCAACACCTGACTCACAATCTGAAGGTGGAATTTGTGTCTGTTTTCCCCACAGAGCTCAGCTTTCAGACTTTGTAAAGCTACAGAAAAAGCTGAGGACAGAGACCTTTTGTATGCAAGCCCAGGTGGAGAGCTGGGTCCTGCTGCTGGCGGACACCTTGAAGGAGCCTCTCTTTGTCTACAGGTAACAAATCCCCAGCTTCCAGCAGATTCAATACAACAGTTACCATGACAGGAAAGCATGTGCACCACTGAAATGAAGCTGATGGTGATATTTTATACTGAAAAAAACCCCATCAGTTTCAAGAAGACACTTGCAGGCCAAGAAGAAGATCCAGTTTTCAAGCAGCAGCAGAAACATATGAAAAAGGGAAAAGGAAAACAGCCAACTGGAAAACTAGTTCACAGATATGCAAAAGTTGTATTTGGATCTGTAGTTTTGAGGCTCACTCATCCAAGGAAAACCAGAAATGTCTGATGGAGAAATGCACACCTTTATAACTGCAACTGAATCTCTTGGACAAACATTCATACCTGCACAGATTGTATGTGTGTTTATCTTTAATCACCAATTTAGCTGTTTCTCTGCCTCACTTCCATAGCAAGAAAACAGCAGATTTACATTTTCAGTTCCATAAAGCACCCTCAGCCAAGGTCAGGCTTTGAAGCTGGGCATCACTCAGCACAACCATGATGCCAGTAGATGCAGGATGTCCATCACAGCTTCCACCACAAGGCTTTAGCCAAGAGATGTAGCTGCAAGAGCCAGAGCCTCAGTGCCACAAACAAGCTGCCATGCCTCCTGCTCTTCAAGCAGCAGCTGGCACCTCCAGCCAGGAGAACATCCTCAACAGCCAGGCACTGCTCTGCTCAACACACACTGGTAGGTGAATAAATAAGGAGATCATTACCAACTACCCTGCTAGAAAATAGAGCAAGAACATAGCTGCAAACCTTGATCTTGCTTTAATATGAATCCCAGACAGGGTACTTTCAAGGTAAGAAAGGTTTTGGGAACAGGCTAGCATCAGTCTGAGCCATTAGCAGTCTAACAGACTAATGACCTACCAATTAGAGATAATGCAGGTCAGCCTGCATACAATAAGGCAATGGCTGTCCTAAGATGAATCCACAAGCAGAGTTTCACACAGCTTTCAAATCCATGGCAACACAGGTAGCACTTGGTAAAGTGCATTGAGAAGTGCATGCAAGAAGGATTCTTATTTTTAGCAATCTAAATAAGGTCAGGCTGGACAGGGCTTCCATCAGCTTCATCTAGTTGAAGATGTTCCTGCTCATTGCAGGGGGGGTTGGACCAGATGACCTTTAAATGTCCTTTGCAATCCAAACCATACTATGATGATTCTCTGCCCAAATGTGCAGTGACTTACAACATATATTTCCATTCTAGTGAATTTAGACAGATATGTATTTCCACTCCAGAAACAGAAGTGAAGCTAGACACACACACACATCTTCAGCTTCTTAATCCATTTAAGGCATTGGGTTTAATCAGGGTCCTTCCCTATAGCAGTGAAGACCATGGCCTGTATACTCCCTGATGCTATACTGTACACAACAGTTCACATTCTGCAAATGATTTGGTTACAGTCATTTTCCTCCTGACAAGTCCAGTATTAACAACTAATAAATATAAACAAATCCAGTATTAACANCCATTCTATGATTCTACAATTAACAGGGTTGCAGATTTTTGGATACTTTTATGTTCCTTGATCAAGAGCTACACAACAGGTCTGACAAATCAAACACCATACATAGATACTTCTCTAAAGGAGAAGTTCAAGATTAAATTATAGTCATCAAAGATGCACTCTGGATTTCGGTTATCTCAATTCTTGAACTTCTAGAACCAAAAATGCTAAAAGCCCTTGGCAGAATTAGATCAAATTTATTTCCAACTCAAGCAGACCAACTAGCAATGCAGCTTGACATGAAAGCCCTCTAAATGACCTGTTGTCATCCCATTCTTCAGCCAAAAGAGAATGTGGAGAACAACTGATAAGTTACCTTGTGTCTCAATAATGCATCAATTCAGGAAGATGACACCAAGTACCATTTCACTTTAGTGAAAATTGGCTATTTCAACCAGCTTTGGAGGCTGCCCAGAGGCAGCCAAGTCTTTCAGAAAAGCAGTACATGGTCACCTGTTTGCCTGCAACTCCACTGACGACATGGGAGCAGATAACCACATCAGGAAAAACAGAACCAAGAAAATATCAAAACAACAACAACCACCACCCCATGCCACTCAGTATGATGGTATCTCAGGAATCCTAAAAATTCTGATTTAGTTGATCAGAAGAATTTCTCCAGATTGAACTTTAGCCACAGCATGGTGAAGAGCTCAGAAATTAAAAACATGCCACCCAAAAATCATAGAATGGTAAGGTTGGAAGGGACCTCAAGGAGCATCTAGTTCCAACCCCCTGCCATAGGCAGGGACACCTCCCACTAGCACAGGTCACTCAAGGCCTTGTCCAACTTGGCCTTGAACACCTCCAGAGAGGGAGCAGCCACAACCTCCCTGGGCAACCTGTGCCAGTGTCTCACCACCCTCACTGCAAAGAACTTCCTCCTAACATCCAGTCTAAATCTCCCCTGTGCCAGTTCAAACCCATTGCCCCTTGTCCTGGCATTACAAGACTTTGTCAATAGTCCCTCCCCAGCCTTCCTGTAGGCCCCCTCCAGATACTGGAAGGTTACTCTAAGGTCTCCTGGAAGCCTTCTCTTCTCCAGGCTGCACAGCCCCATCTCTCTCAGCCTGTCCTCATAGCAGAGCTGCTCCAGCCCTCTGATGTCCAGGTTCTCATAAGCTCACCAGGTTGCTCTCAGTTACAGCTGCCAAAGTGGCAAAGATGATTTTTAAGCATGAATAAATGCTGCAGGTACCAAAGTCAAAAGCATTTCCCATGGAGTGGGTGCACTGAAGCAACACAAATATAAAACATGAATATCAAGTTGCAAGCAAGTCAGGAAGATCTAGAGCAGGGCAAACTGGCATTTCACTTCTAAATATGAAATAGGATGTGCCAAGCTCTCCTATGCCCAAAAGGAACTGAAATTCTCTGGGTATTTGGGCAGAAGAATGAGTGAAACATTAGACAGACCACTGCTTGTGAACTGAAGAATCTCTACCTCTGAAATCAAGGAGGAATTGTGTCTTAATGCAGCACCCTTTAGTGAAAAAGCTCCCAGAGCTGGGGCTAGGGAAGAGCAAGGACTCCATGGAGAGCCTCTTCATGTGCTCTTTACAATTTATTGCTTCATGACGTTTGCTCAATCCCCCTAGAAAATAAATTACATGGTTCCCAGATAAAGAGAAGGCCCAGTCCTGCCAGTAGATCTCTCCAGGACTGATTCAACAGCTGACTGCCTGGCACTCCTTTTGCTCAAGTGCCCCTTGGGCATCTGAAGTTTCTGCTTCCTTCTGGGCAGTTTAGCAGATATTTAGTGTGGTTCACACTAAAAAGCCTGAAGTGACCTCAAGTATAATGGATGGTTTCTTTATGGACAGGGTTTCAAAAGGTCCCACTGCAGAAAATGTATGCAAAAGAAACAAACAAACAAAAAAACCCTCCTATCTGAAAGACAGGAGGGTCCCAGGCTACTCTTGCAGGATGCCCACATGGTGATCTCCTACTGCTGGCCAAAGCCTGCAGCACATGCACCCAACAAACAGTGTAAGCAGGTGCTTAAAAGCATACACAAGCTGAGTAAAATAATTCAACAAGTTGATTTCTTGAATTCAAACCCTGTAACATGCAGCTCATACTCCTAACTCACTTCCTTACTAGGGTGCATAATTAGTGACTGGGTAAATAAGTCTGTGAGCTAATGCCACCTAAGTACCAATCTCACTTTCCTTTCTTCCTCCTCTCCTTTTCTATTCCTGAACTGTGGGAGCTTAGACTAAATGGTAGAAACACTTTTTTTTTTAAATTTTCCTCCAAATAGGATCAGTTTTCCTTTCCTGGCCAGGGTAATAGGTCAGGCAAATGGCAGCAGGCAAAGGAAACAGTGGGATATTACGTGAGAGGGTGGAGAGAACACCATAAGGTCACATCTTTCAGCAGCAGCTATCCATCAGGTCAGGTCATTTGTATCAAACCACAACTTTTCTAAAGTCCAAAACAACTGCAATTTTGATCAGTAAAGCTTTCTTCCACTTCTACAAAAAGGACAAGGTAGAAAACTGCTTCAGAGTAGTAGAAAGCAGTGACCATTAAGCTGAAAGCTGTGTGAGTAGCACCACATCCACATCACAGCAAGACACAAGAATCATCCTTCAGGTTTTGAGACACAATTAAGAGAAAGGTTTGAATGTAGGTTAGACATCCTCAAAGATCAAGTACCGTGCAGGTAACATTCCAAAGAGGGAGAATCACAGAGGGGCACAAAAGGACTTCGAGCTTCTTTGTACAATGAAATAGCATAGGTGAATGACAGCAAATGAGATAAAACAAACATAGGAAAGAAAATAATATTTTTATTCTTATCTCTGTCTAGAAATTCAGCACAGGGAAATACAATTGAAAGTTTCAATCCTCTACAGCCTCTTATCTACGGAGTAAGTTACTTCAGCCAGGAAAAAGATGAGGCTCTGCAAGAACTGTAGCATCTAATTTCTGCCATTTACCCCAAATATCCATGTATTTTCAAAACATTTCTTGAAAAAAAGACAAAAACACAAACAAACAAAAAAACCAAAACAAAAACACAAAAAACCCCCAAAAAACAACCAACAATGGTTCAGAGCAAGAACTTCACTTAAATGCTCTGAAACCCTTTCTGAAGGGGTCCAGTTTGCTCCATCAGTGGTTCAGAGATTTGAGGGACCTTTGGCCTCCCTGAAAGCCTGCCCAGGCTCTCACCCTGCTGAGCCCACAACCATTCTTGCCATGTTGCACAGACCCTTCTCATGAGGGAGCAGCTTTAGCTGTCTCCAAAAGGAGTCCAAAATGTCAGCTCCAGACACAGCACCAACCACCACGTACAAAAGAGTCATTTTCAACTCGAGGGGTGGAAAACATGTGGGGAGAGCAACCTCTGCTACAAAGTGTTGAAAACCCCAACAGCTCTGATGACAGCAATGTGGAAGTGTGCATGGCTTAAAGAGAGCCCCATGCTCCTTATCAGCAATGTTCCATGCTGTCAGCTTTTAAAGGCTATCTGGTTTGAAAGGCATTTCTTCAGTCTCTAAAGGCATTCTGTACTTAGAACAAAATTTCAGCAAACTTAATGGCACTCACTGCCTGCCTTTTTTTTTTTTTAATTATAAAAATTCCATTTAAAATTGTCCAGACATTGGAACAAACTGCATTTAGCCACTCACTAAACCCAGGCAGATCAGATTAACCACTGCATCTGCCTGGCACATCCATCTCAAAGCAAAACTAAACCAAGGAAAATAATATTCCAAACTGGATAATCAAAAGGGTCCCTACAATACACTTCCTAAAATGAAGCAAGATGCAAGCTGAGGAGAGACAGTAGTATTGATAGAACATTGCAGCTCCACAGCTTGGGGTTAGAAAACAGCTATAGTTCTATTTCTAGCAGAGCAGCTGGCTCAAATAACTGCCTAATTCACTTAACCCATTTTCTGCATATGCTTTTTTGGCTATATATAGAAAGGAAATAGCTGTGCAAATGAGCAGCAGTTGGTAAATGCCAGACATCAGCTTGGAGACCTCTATTTCTCTCTTTTTGTGTATGTGATGTAATGCAAAACAGAGCACCCAAATTTGATGCTCAGGTATCTGGGACGGCCTTGAAACTGAACCTCTCTCTAGTTCATTTCATTTGCTCTGCTTGTCAACAAAGAAGCCTCACCCTGAGGAAAATAAAAGCTTGTGCTATTTGAACATATAAAAGGCCACAGTTCAAATAAAGACAAGGCATCAATAAATAAACTGCAAAGGCTTTGAACACACCCTGCCTTTCTGAAGAGTTAAGCTTCATTTGTAGAGGAACTGTTGAAGTGGAGGGAAGAGAAAATTCAGCTTCTGACAGCAGGACTAAGGCCTGAGAGGTTTTTCTGGTGTTTTTTTTTTTGCTTTTTGTTTGTTTGGGTGTTTTTTGTTTTAAACACATGGCTTGCACTGAAACAGTCAGGATGCTTCCACATGTTCTGCAGGATAAATATTTGATTGGAACTACTCTAACACTATTAGTATTTACAGCCATAATTATGTCTACTGCTTCTATCTGTCCCACCACAAGCTCTTTCACAGAATCATAGAAT
>WBNM01013136.1:26169-74718 GCA_013399055.1 Ramphastos sulfuratus | reverse complement strand
GGCCACACTTCTCTTGACACAGCTGGCTGCCTGGGCTGTGTGCATACACTGCTGGCTCATGTTCATCTTTCATCAACCAAGATGATGATGAATGCAAAGATTTTTTTTTTCTGCCTTCTTTTGCACAAGGTTTCTGTAGAGTGACACATCCTGATGTCAATAAAGCCTTCAGAGGCATCATGAAAATACTCTGCTTGGAATAGTTCAGCCTTAAATCTGCTTCTGACTGGCACATTGGAAGAGCACAGATGTAGTGACCCTTCCTGCAAACATGTTGCCACAAGTAGTCCCACAAAATTAAGAGACAATCTTGACCCATCAGCATTTGAAAGAAAGAATTGATGACAGTCTCCAACTTTCTTTTTCCCAGGCATAATGATACATTCTTAAATACACCACAGGAGAGCTGGACTAAGGATGGCAGATTTCAGTGTAAAATAATCAGAAAAAGAGGTAAAGTTCTACTAAAGTAACCTCCTGGAATTTTGCCATAGCATTTAAACATAAAGGCCCACACAAATACATCAAGTAATAAGAGACAATGAGAGGAAACAGCCTCAAGTTGCACCAGGGGAGGTTTAGATTGGGCAATGCAAGAAACTTCTCCTATGAAAGGGTTCTCAAAGGCTGGACCAGGCTGCCTAGGGAGGTAGCTTAATCCCCATCCCTGAAATGCTTCAAAGAGGTAGAGATGTGGTGCTGAGGGACATACCTTAGCATTGGTTGGTAAAGTTAGGGAGTGGTTGGACTAAATGATCTTAAAGGTCTTTTCCATTCTATGGTTCTATCTGTGACACAGCTTGAGCTGCTCGAAACACTGCAGGCACTGCAGCTGAGCTCTGATCTTCTGAGAAGCTGAAGTTCAGACTCATGCACCACAGTCATTTTCCAGGAGTCACCACAGCATCACTTGGGAAACGTGACAACCTCCTGGTGCCCTGCCACGGTGAACACCAACCCTGTGATGGAGGCTACTTGGCAGGTCCCTGTGCTGGCAGGGCAGTGCCTCTCTTACAGACCCCATGGTGAGGATCCTTTGCTGCATTGCAGCACACACTGCAGCACTGGCAGCCCTTGGCACAGCACTGGGTAACACAGAACTGCAAGAATGACAGACCCAGCAGCACTAGCAGACCTTGGCACAGTGCTGGGCAGCACAGAGCTGCAGGAGTTACAGACCCAGCAGCACTAGCAGACCTTGGCACAGAGCTGGAGGAGTTACAGATCCAGCAGTGCTAGCAGACCTTGGCACAGTGCTGGACAGCACAGAGTTGCAGGAGCGACAGACCCAGCAGTACTAGCAGCGTTGGCAGCCCTTGGCACAGTGCTGGGCAGCACAGAGCTGCAAGAGTCACTGAGCCAGCAGCACTGACAGTGCTGGCAGCCCTTGGCACAGCATAGAGCTGCAGGAGTTAGAGAGCCAGCAGTGCCTCTGCAGTGGTTCCTGTGGCACAGCATGGCACACTCACTGGTGTGCACTCCTGTCAGGGGATAAGAGCAGGCAACTAGACTAGGTGGGACAGCAAGACTCAGCTAAGTGTTTGCTCATCTCCACACTAGCATCCAACATCTTACAAGAAGAGGGGGCAGAGAGGTCAGTTAAAGGCTTTTTTTTATGCCAGTTATATGCATTCAAAGTTAAAACACAAAACTTTCTCATACTTTCTGGTTCTCCTCAGCTCTGCGAAGCCTCTCCTGCTCCTTCCGCAGCTTTTCTTTCTCATCCTCCTTTTCCTTTCTTCTGGCAGCCACAGCAGCTTCCAGCTCGGCAGCCTCTTCCTGCTGCGCTCTCCACTGCACAACCTGCAGGAAAGGGTTGAGAAGACAGCTCTGCAGCAGCCCTGTGTGACACTGTGACCCTGCCCAACCCAGACCAGGAGGAACCCTGCAACCCCTTTGCAAGCCAAGACCGATTCCCTCAGCCGCAACACAAGCGTTTAGCCAGCGCCACCTCTCTGTGCGCCGCTGTGGATGGCAGGGGCAGGGCGAGAATCAGCCCCACCACCTCTGCCACGGGGCCTGCCACACTGCTCAGCAAAGCCTGCCAGGGCAGGATGGGTCATCGCTTGCCACACCAATCCCTGCTCTGGACGCATCCCTGGCACGCTGTGGTGGTTGAACACGACCAGGCATCTGGACCGCCGGCAACGCCTCACAGCCAGCACAGGTGCCCAGTTCACCTTGGTGCTGTCCTGAGATGTCCTGTGCTCATCTGCTCCATGCTGACAAGGATGTCTCCTCTTTGCTGGCTTGCCAGCTGTTTGCAATGGCTTGTCAAGTGCCTAGAGAACTCCATTCCACAAAGGAATGAGCATCTCAGCCATCTTTCAGCTGCTTTTCCGTTCCACAGTCAGCACTTCAATGCTAAGAGAAGAAAACTTCTGTTTTGCCACTTTTGCTATGTTTCGCCACCTATGTGCACAGCCTCTATTAACTCTTGCATGCCAGGGAAAAGTTTTTTGCTCAGAAAGCCAGCACTATTGCAGTCTGAGGTTCTGTGAGTGGTACCCCTGGGTGGTGCTGAGTTTGCTTCAAATAACCAGGATGTTTATTTTGTGCAGTGTCCCAGCAGACTAAACCCTGCTGTGACTCTCCATGTAGTGCAGGCACAGCAAGAACATGACAGTAACATAAACTCTTACAGTGGTTGTAAAATGCAGCTCTCTCTTCATTAAGAGATTTACAGATAGCTTGTTAAAGAAACACTCTGTCTGTAATGGATGCAATGAGCAGAGAGGGAACAGCTGGCTGTCCCTAAGCCACACAAAAAGGAGAAAACCATGGAGTGGGCAAAGAAATCCACAGCACCTCCACATCCCAAAGAGAGAGGTGTCCTGGGGGTGTCAGATGGAGAATGTGAATTACTGAATGAAAACAGCTAGGCACAACCTCAGACCATCCATCTACACAGACACATGGTATGACAATAAAAACAGGGTGAGGGTTACAGATGAAGAATGTACAAGTAGCTGCTGAGAGACTTCAAAAGGGATGGTGTCACACGACCCTATTTTCTGGAGCTTGGCTGTATTGAACTTGGGGGTGCTGGGGGGTGCAAAGCTGGAGATGAGCCAGCACTGTGCACTCCCAGCCCAGCCCCAGTTGTGCCCTGGACTGATCCTCAGCAGCATGGGCTGGAGGGAGGGGATTCTGCCCCTCTGCTCTGCTGAAACCCCCAACCTGCAGTGCTGGGGCCAGCTCTGGAGTGCTCAGCACAGAGACAGAGAACAGCAATGACAACAGGGCTGGAAGCCCTCTGCTGTGAGGCCAGGCTGAGAGAGTTGGGCTTGTTCAGCCTGGAGAGAAGGTGGTTCTAGGGAGACCTTAAGGCAGCCTTCCAAAATTAGGAGGAGGCTACAGGAGAGCTGGAGAAAGGCTTTTTGACAAAGGCATGGAGTAACAGGACAAGGTGTGGTGTAATCTATCTTCCTCAAACTGAGAGAAGGTGGATTGAGATGAGACATTAGGAAGAAATCTTTTCCTGTGAGGGTGGCAAGGCACTGGAACGGATTGCCCAGAGAAGATGCGGATGGTCCAAGCGTGGAAGTGTTCAAGGCCAGGCTGGAAAAGGCCTTGAGCAACCTGGTCTAGTAGGAGGTGTCCCTGCCCATGGCAAGGGTGTTGGAATCAGGCGATCTTTGAGGTCCCTTCCAACTCACACCTTTCCCTGAGTCTATAATACCTGAAAGAACCACCCCCACACACTGCACAACTTGTAACACAAGGTCTTTATCTAACCAGAAACGTTTACTTAGCAATTCTGACAGCAATCTGCTCAGGCATTTCAGCAGTTTAAGAATCTGAAAGGAGCTGCTGGATTGTTTCAGCTCCCCTTCACTTGCTGCACTAATAAACTTGAAAAGGAGTGTTATGAAAATGGCTGGGGAAGAGCTTGCAATCATTGCTGCCTCGCTGGTGAGACAGACTGCAGCAAAAGCATACACACGAAGCATTAAACCCTAACAACACACACACAAAAATTGAAATCTGGTAAATGTCTGCTCAGATTGGAGCTACAACAAACTGCACTTGCAGCAACTTTAAGCTCCTGTAATAACATCTCTGAGATTTTCTGAACTGAGGTAACAGCCAAACTAACAAAAAGAAAATTAAAAAAAAAAAAAAAGGAGACTTTCTGCAAGCTTGTCTTTTCCTGCCTCCTGCTTCACAATCCTTTCCAACTCTCCTCAATAATAAGATGTATCATAGAATGCTTTGGGTTGGAAGGGACTTTCCAAGGTCATCTAGTCCAAGCCTCTCTGCACTCAGCAGGGACATCCTCAGGTTGCCCAGAGCCCTTTGAATCCTCACCTTGAGTATCTCCAGGGATGCAGCCTCAACCACCTCCCTGGGCAACCTGTTTCTGTGTTCCACTACCCTCACAGTAAAGAACTTGTTCCTAACATCCAATCTAAATCTGCTCTTCCCTAGTTTGAAGCCATTGCCCCTTGTCCTATCACCACAGGCCTTTGTAATCAGTCTCTCTCCATCCTTCTTGTAGCCCCCTTCATGTACTGGAAGGCTGTTATTACGTGTCCCTGGAGCCTTCTCTTCTCCAGACTCAACGACCCCAGTTCCCTCTGTCTGTCCTCACAGTAGAGGTTCTCCAACCCAACCCCCTGATCATTTTCATGGCCCTGCTTTGGACCTACTCCATCAGGTCCGTATCCTTCCTGTATTGCAGGCTCCAGAGCTTGACACAATAATCCAGGTGAGGTCTCACCAGAGTAGACTGGCAGAATCACCTCTCTCCACCTGCTGGCTACACTTCTTTTGATGCAGCCCAGGATGCCATTGGCCTTCTGGGCTGCAAGCACACGCCAACGTAAGTCAGCTTGGAACATGATGCAGCTTTGGTTTCCTCCAAGCCTGGGAATCCTCTTTGCCCTTTTCTGATCTTCTCTAAACATTAATATACCTATCAACCAGAGATCTCTAGTTGTTTGACTGCAGCCATTAGTTAGCATTAGTTGTTTAAATGGTCTCAACAAAATTTGCCATGTGAAGGAGCTGCTGACCAAAAATGGGTGCTGAGAGCAGAGCTGGCCCAGCAGAGCCTGTCAGAACCACCGTTGTTTGAAGGAAAGCAAACAACAAAGTGGTAAGCAGATCCAGATACTGATCTAGTCTAGAATCATCTCAAGTCTTCCTGCCTGTTCCCTGTGATGAGCAGCTGCTTGCACAGCAGATGTTCCACACCCACCTCTTAACAGGCCAGAACCACTTTCCCTAGTTCCTTCCAAGCGCTCTTCTGCTGAAGTCTTTTGCTCCAGGTCAGAAACCAATGCTGGGGCACAGTCTGGATTCTCAGCAGATCCCACACAAAGAAGCAAGCATAACCGAGCACCAAACATGTCACTGCCCTCAGCTGAGGAAACATGAGCCATGCAGTGAGACCTACAGACCAAACTGATGTGCCAGCAACTCACTGCAGATCCCCTCTACCCTCAGTCACTGCTAACCACAGCTGCTTACTCAGTGGCTACAACCAGCTTTCCATTTTCAGCTGGTTAGGGGTTTTGACTGCATCAGCTCATTGCCAGCTGAGAAAATGGGTAAAGGCTGGCAGAAGGAGGGGAAGCTTCACTGTGTTACACTTTCCCACAGCACCCATTGATCCTTTTCAGCAGGCAGCATATGAAGCGAGTTCACAGGATCTTTGCCCCTCCCAGAGCAAAAAAGGAGTCACTTCACTTACAAAATGATTCACAATTGCAATGAAAAATGAGAAATGGGCAGAACCCAGAAAAGTACTGTTTGCAAAATATGTACAAACTGTGCCTCTGCAGGTTGGCATCCTGCCATGGCTCCCCCACACAAAGAGTTCAAGTCATATAGGATAAAGTGTTCTTAAGGGAGCTGAGCTGAATTAAAGTGGTTTATTATGCAAGAAATACCAAAATTAGGAATTAAACTGCTGATCCAAATCCCAACCTAGTTCTCTTTCTGCAACAACTCATTCCTACACTACACCACCTCTCTTCCAGAGAGCAGTTCTAGTCTCACAGCCTTCACTTGTTTCGGGGGCCAGCCTGCCTATGAAGGGGACCTCCTTCAAGGGAGGACCAGCTCCAGGAGATGTCAGGGGCCAAAATGAAGATATTCTCAAACAGTCACAGACACAAAACCGAGGAGCTGGGCTGTCTTTCATCTGAGGATAACCAAGGGTACAGGGGCCTGCCCATTACAAAAATACAGCTTGCACCTGTACTGACCCCGCAGCGTGCAGGGCACTGGAGGGGTCTGACCTACAGGACAGCTCCTGGGCACTGCTGCAGGGCACACAGCAAGGGGCAGGGACATGGAGCGCAACAGCTGAGCAGTCTCTGTGGCACCCATTTGCACGCTTTTAGCTTTCTGCTGTTTAAAAAGCAACTACCTGATGCTCAATTTCCAGCCTTGCTACTGTCCTGGTTTGAGGCTAATTGGAATATTTTAATAGAGAAAATTATATTATAGGCTGTGAAAGGAAAACAATGGTGATGTCTGCTTCACTCATAGGCTTGCTGAGATGTTTAAGCAAAAGTACTCAAAACAAAGATAAGTGGGTCTCTGGGGCACAGCATCTCGGGCAGTCTAGCTTCTGGCTTCTCCTCTCTGCTGAGTAACCTCACTAGCCACTTTCTCTTCTAACTCTCCCTGGCAGATCCTCAAAAATTCACCTTGCGTGTAAGGCAAACCTTAGGGTAAGGTATAGGGGTGGGGAAAAGGTGGAAGGGTGGTTGGGAGCCCCTCCTGGGGTCTCTGATTTCTGGGAGGGGTGTTGTGTTTCTCTATTACCTTTAACTTGTATATTTCTGTATATAGTGTATATCTCTGCTTGTACATTGTGCTAAGCTGTAAATAGAGTTTCAGTCCTTACCTTCCAGCCGGCTGAGCCTAGTCTGGGTCATTTTACAAAGTGTGGGGGGGCAGGGAACTCCCAAACCATCACAGCTACCATTCAAGGTTTTCAAGAAACTCCACTGTATTCATGGGATCCTTTTCCTGCAGAGTTGAGATTGTGCAGATCTGAAGAGCACAATAAAAACCTGAACAACAGATCTGATGCACTAAAGCAGTAACCTGGGGACCACAGAAAGCACCAAAAAAAAAAAATTAAAAAAAATTGATGTGTTCTTGATTGCATTCTTTCTTTCCTGTGAGTGCAAAACTGGGAGGGTAGAGTTTATTGTGTCAACAGCAAATGTTCTGTTTAAATATAAAAAAACCAAAAAAAAACAAAACAAAAAACCAAAACCTGAGCAGTTAAATTAACATTGAAAACACAGGGAGAGCTGGGTCCCCCGCTGCCTGTTTCACAAAGCAGCTTAGGTTGGAGCAGTGCAAGCACTGCCAACACCCAGGCCTGAAAGTTTTTAATTGCAAAAGGCATTTCGAGTACATTACACAGCTCATGGATTATTAGAGCAGCTTTTGCCAAGTGACTTATTGAGCTGCTGTGCTGAGCAGAATGTGTACCTACCTATCTTCAGTCCATTATTTCAATATTGAATATTACAATAATGTAAAGTACACTACAAACTAATTCAAGTAATGAATTAGCTCTTTCACTCTAACATCTGAATAGCAAGAACATATTTACCACGTCCTTAATGCCACAGATAGATCTTTTTTAATGACAAAAAAACATTCCTGAGAACTGTCCTTGGGCATTCCCATTAAATTAAGCACATGGTAACACAGCTTCTCTCTTTAACCAATGCTGACTTCCATTACAAACACATCTTGAAGATGCTTAGGGTGACAAGAGAGTTGGCATCAGGGCTCCTTTCAGCAGGGTAAACAGGAACACAATTGAAAGGTATGGAGAAGGTTGTGTGAGCAGCAAAAACAGCCTTTGAAAAGTGAGATTAGAACACACCACAAGCAAAAAGGACATAAAATGACTACACAGAGCTCCAGATCCTACTCTACACAGATATAGTAAGCTGCTAGAATTCAAAACCATAGAATCATAGAATGGTCTGGGTTGGAAGGGACCTCCAAAAGTCATCTGGTCACACCTCCTCTGCAATCAGCAGGGACATCCTCAACTAGATCAGGTTGCCTAAAGCCCTGTTGAGCCTCACCTTGAATATCTTCAGAGATGGGGCCTCAACAACCTCCCTGGACAACCTGTTCCAATGTTCCACCACTCTCAAGGTGAAGAATTTGTTCCTAACAACAAACCTAACCTACTGTTTAGGCTGAATCCATTGCTCCTCATCCTATCCCTGCAGGCCTTTGTAAACAGTCTCTCTCCATCCTTCCTGTAGGCCCTCTTCAGGTCTGGAAGGTCATTATTATGTCTCCCTGGAACATTCTCTTCTCCAGGCTGAACAACCCCAGCTCCATCAAGCTGTCTTCATAGCAGAGGTGCTCCAAACCCCTGATCATTTTCGTGGCCCTAAGCCATGAAATTCCAAGCAGGAATTCCCACTAATGCTGTGATGAAGTCAGCACTATTTTATCATCAAAAGAAAATCCTCAGGTATCCCCATCCCAAGTCTCTCAAGCTCACTTTCAACCTTATAAATGACCTAACCCCAACACATCTTCAGAACCTCCCAGAGCTTTATTCATCTCTGAAACATTTCTGCACATCCTTCTTTATTTTTCTCTACTCTAGGACTGGCCACAGAGCAGAGTCAAAGCAAGATCACTAGAAGATTAACATGGAAAACTCATTAAGGGGTAATTTTCATTAGCAGCAGTGTAGCCTCCTCGCTGGCAGTAGAGCTTAGTCATTAATACTTCAGACCAAGGCAGTGCACTGCTGAGCTACGGCTCTCGCCTGAGCAACTCCCTGCCACTCTGGGATGGAAAAAAAAAAAAAAGAAAGAAGAGGGGGAAGGAAATGTAGAGGGGAAAAAAAAATTAAAGACCTAGTCTTCCATAGAAGAACAAGGATTCAGCCAGACTATTTCTGTTGAGGTTAATAGAAAATAAGTACATACATTCCACCTGGGTTAGTGGGATAATAAATTCCTGAGAGTTAAATATTTTATAAATGGAGCAGGACAATAGAAATCTGCATTGCCAAACTTAAACCACCTCTGTAGGTCACTAATTATATAGAAAGGTCTACTTGATGACTGCTAAAAAGTAGTGCATTTCATTTTTAAACCCCCCCAACCAGGGTTATCACAGTATCACAGTATCAGCAAGGTTGGAAGAGACCTCAAAGATCATCAAGTCCAACCCATTACCACAGACCTCAAGACTAGACCATGGCACCAAGTGTCACATCCAAGCGCGCCTTGAACCCCTCCAGGGACGGTGACTCCACCTCCTCCCTGGGCAGCCCATTCCAGTAGTGAATGGTTGTAGTGGTTGTTTCAAGCACACTTGTACTGACCCAAGTGCCAGTACAAACCCTGCTTCAACTACTCAAACTTTTAAGATGTCCTACTAGGGACTAAGCAGAAGAAAATGAGTGCCTGTTGTAAAGCATCTGCATCTCCAGAATAGAGCTGCTGCAGCTTTCCCCAGACAGCTGCATCCGGCTCAGCAGCGCTTGCATGGCAGCCTCACGTTCCTGGGACAGGCTCTGCACCGAGGGCTTGGGCATGTGCCAGAATCACAGAATCAACCAGGCTGGAAAAGACCTCTGAGATCACTGAGTCCAACCTAGCGCCTAACACCTTCTAATTAACTAAACCATGGCACTAAGTGCCCCATCCAGCTTCTTCTTAAACACTCCCTGGGCAGCCCATTCCAATGCCAATCACTCCTGCTGTGATGAATTTCTTCCTAATGTCCAGGCAAATCATGTCCTGGGCTGCATCGAGAGGAGTGTGGCCAGCAGGGCATGAGAGGTGATCCCATCCCTTTACTCTGCTCTTGTGAGACCCCATCTTGAATACTGCATCCAACTCTAGTGTCCCCAGCATAAGGGCATAGAGCTGTTGGAGGAAGTCCAGAGGACAGTCACAAAGATGATCCAAGGGCTGCTTTGAGGATAGGCTTGGGGAGTTGGGTTTGTTCAGCCTCTCTGGGAGGACNGTAAGGGGGAATGGTTTTAAGATGAGGGAGAGTAAGTTTGGACTGGATCTTAGGAAGAAGATATGAGGGTGGTGAAACTCTGGAATAAGTTGCCCAAGGAGGTTGTGGAAGTCTCCTCCCTAGGGGTGTTCAGGTTGGATGAGGCCTTGAGCAGCCAAGTCTAGGTGTGAAGTATCCTTGCCCTTGCTGGGGAGGTTGGAATAGATGATCTCTAAGATTCCTTCCAACCTAAGGCATTCTATGATTGTATGAGCTGGTTTGCCAAGGCTTTGGAAGTGACAGGCAGATTTGCCCCAAGACAGCTGACGTCTCCAGGGAAACTGGGATGTACAGCAGATCTGCCACTACAGCAGATCTGCCACTGTTTGCATCAGTACTGAAAACAGAAGCTCCCTTGCACTAATCAAAGCCACCACACATGGAAATATAAAATATTATTCTTGGAAATAAAAGCAGCACAGAGAGGGTGTGCACACATTCCTAATGGGAAGATAAGGAGATGTGGGCCTCAGGGTGTGAATACTAGAGCTTATAAAAAGGAGAAAAAATTAAGATGTATATTAAGAACAGTTCCCTGGAGTCTGAAGTATCACAGGGCAGGGGGCAGTCTGTAAAAGCCATGTGAAAAAGGCACTATTTTTAAATGCAGGAAATCCTTTTTTACAAGCACCATAGATGCTGCTTTCCTTTTCAAGTCAGTAACCTCATGAGCTGACCACAAATGCCTGCAGTGCCCAAGGTGTCCGTGACCAGTTTGCCAGGGAAGGAAGCTCAGCTCCACATGAAACATCACCATCCAGTACCAATACTTAGGGGTCACTACTGTTGGCATGTCTTGGGTCACACACTGGTGGCAGCAGCCCAGGGAGCCGTGGTGGTGAGCTGGTGTCAGACACCCTGCTGGCTGTGCTGTAGCACGGAAAGCCCTGCTGGACAAACACTGAGCATTCAAACACCCAATCCTGCATACAAAACCCCACCACTCCTCTGTGCCAGAGGTGAGAGGGCAGGAAACACTCCAAAAGAGCAGGTCACTCAGCAGTCCTGCACTGCCACCGCAAAGACCTCATCTGTCACCTCCTGAGATCACAAAGCCAGTACATGAAGTTACTCTTATTGACATCAGTAAGTACCTCAACAAGCAGCTAGTGGGATAAGAACAGATGGTGGTCTGCAGCTCTAAAAGCCTGTTACTCCTCTAGACTGAGGATTCTTCTCTGACAGCTGCTGCACAGCACCTGGAACCACATCCAAATTCCATCAGACCTTGAGTGACAGAACAGCAAATGGCACAAGCTAGCAGCATGCTGCTTCTGATTGACATATACAAGACCTAGGAGAAGTCCAGTGTTACAGTAGTTGGCAAAAGGGATCAAGGAATTCTACACCTGCAAGTTTGCTTGCTGATTTCAGAAGATAATCTCCTTCTGGCTGTGATTAGTGAAGCAAGGGAAGCTCACACCCTGGAAGACTTGTGACTCTTTAGACTGGTACAGCTCCACAGGCTGCCTCTAAGCTCTCTGCAAGAAATACTGGAGAAAAGCAAGGCTACTGGCACCAGGATTAATACTGTTAAATAAAAAAAAAAACCTCCACATCCACCCTCAGAAAGTTTTAACCATATTTTGAATTTCAAATTAACTGTTTTGATCAGTAAGAGAGGCATATTTTCTTCAGCTTTAAGTGTGTTTAAATCTGAAAAAGGGATAGGAGACAACAGTATTTCAACATAACTCCTTGCCATAAGATAAGGAGTAAAAAGATGCATTGCTTCCAGCCAGGAAGCCCAGTCGCAGGGGCTGGAATCGGTACCTACAGACCTTGTGATCCAGTACAGGACTGGTTCTAGCTCCCTGGAGCTGCAAGCACGTAACAACACCTTCACACTGTGAACAAACTGCTTCTCACAGCTTGTCCTTCTACCTCCTCTCTCTTCTCAGCCAGCAACAGTCACATCATCTTTCTGTTCCTGACAATGGCAGTTAAACACAGGAATAAGATGTTGGCAGTCTCACACAGGCTGAAATACTCAGACCTGCACAGCCTCAAGCAAGCCACGTTTCTGTTTACAGCTGCTGAGCCAAATATGCTGCCCTTTCATACAGGCAGTGATTCTTCCAGTCCCCTCTGCAGGTGCACAAAGAGCTTCTCTGGTCCCTCACTACTTCTGCACAATGTTAATTATTTTGCTTGCCTACAGTGTCACTTTCCTAGCTGAAGAAAGGAGAGAATTCCCCTAAGAAAACAGGGTAGCATGAGCTGCCTGCTCACCCAGCTACCCATCCTCAAGTAAGCCTGAGGATCACTGGGCAATTTCATCTAGGCTTGAGAGAGAAGTGTATGCCTCAAACATACCTAAGATCCCACAAGCTTTGATAAATTGACAGCCAGGTAAACGAGAGAGACACCTCTAGGGCTGAGGCACTGTGTGCTCCTCTGACTGGCTGAAGTTTTGGGGTGCAATGGGTTGTTTAAATAGATCTCCAAGCTGACAGGTCAGTTCATAGTCTCCTCCCACACAGGGTACCCTGCAGCTCTGTTACCAAACAGCTGAAGCTTATTTCCAGCATACAGTTGTGATACTGTCCTCAAGAAGAATGGAAAGCAGCACACAGAATGATTCCAAGTCCCCTTGCCCACTTCCCTGGGGAGTGTGGCTCTGTGTAGCTCTTCGTCCTTCCCAGATGTCTCCATAACCATGCAGCATAAAGCACACCAAGCAGGAGCAATTCTTGATCACCCATTTGAAGTATAAACCTGTCAGGGCTTTGTTCAGTTTGGTTCCCCATGGCAAACAAGGCTGTTAAAGACCCAGGCCAGGAACATTTCCTCTTTAAGAATGTCCAGTACATCCCCACTAGCATCATCCATTTCACACTTGATTTCACTCAGATGACTTCCATTCCATATGGCCCTCATGAATTATTTCACCTCAGCTTCTTGAATTGTTTCACAATTCCTCCTTAGGGACTCTGATTCCTGTAAAGGACACACACTGATCTTCTGTGAGATGGAACATGGGATAAAGACTGCAAAGTTCTTTCCCCAGTTAAAAACCACAGTACACTTTCCTGCTGCTAGGTCAGTAAAGGCCTAGAGTCTCACTGATGGCACATTTAAAACAGCTTTAAATCATGGCTTCTTTAGTCTGTTTGCTTAGTTTGGTGTAGGCAGATGAAAAGAGTCATACAAAAGTTAGGTGACAGCATATGGTTATTGCAGTAGTAACAAAATGCACAGCCTGCACACACAACCATTTCCTTTCTCTTCTGCGTGGCTCAACCTGCACTGCAGTTAGGAACAAACTGATTTTCACACACAGAGAAAGAAAAACTCCTGAAACTCCCCACAAACTCAAAGTAGCACAGGAATTTACAGTGAGATATCCCTTTGCAACCAAGCAAGTGTACAGGCCATGTGGTTTACTGGCAGGGAGTTCAATTAAAGGTATGATTCAGAGTGCAGTCTTCTCCCAGTCTATCATTAACAGCTGCTTAACCAATCCGTTTTGATTTTACTGTATTTCTACATATTCTGTTTCCAACAAGGACCTAAGAATCCTTGGCATTTCTAGACCTGCTTATTTATCTTACACTCTGTGTGTGTCTGTATCTGTTTAAGCAGTGGAGGAAGATAGGCTCTAAAACTACTCTTAAAGTAGTAAAAGAAAACTCCACACAGGACTGAATAGAAATACAGAATATTATTGGAACTTTACATGGAAATGCTATTCATAAACTGCAATGCTACAGTGCAAAGCATATGAAATACACAAAAGCCATAATCTGGGCTTAATGCAGAAGCTTATTAAACCAGAGATTGTACAAACCCCCCCTCCAATGCAGCCAAAATCCCTGGCCTGAGTGCTCCCGCACCTACTATGCTGCTCTGCACCCACCATTACCAGACCCATGTGACACAGCCAAAATTCAGCTTGGCAGCTCCAAACCCCTGCCAAGACTGCCTTAAGGCCCAGCTCCCAAAAAATAATCAAGACAAGAGAGCAGCATCAGGAAGGAGACAGAAAGGGGGAAAAAAAAAAAAAAGAGGGAAAGAAACTGACTCCACAGCCAGATTTATAGAGATGTAGGCATTATGGGGATGAAATAAGAGATTACAATTTACTGGATGCTCTGGATCTCCTGGAGATCTGTAAATTTATGTTTTGATTTTTTTTAAGGGCACCATGTCAAACCATGACAATGTGACAGCTGATGAAACAGGTACACAGTCCTGCTAGCATGGTGCAGGAGATCTCACACTCAGGCTACAAACTCTTCAAGAGTTTACATCTTCCCCAGCAAAGTGATATAAGATTTTCTTATGACAAACTTACTGAAATGCAAGAAGAATTAAGTCAATTTCTGCCCCAAAAGACAAAGCTGGAAATCCCTGCTGGCCAGCTCTATGCTCATTCTCTTAGCAGCACTTCTCACCCCATCTTACATATATTCTCTTCAAGATGGATTTAATCAGTGTCAATTAGCTCACTAGACTGAGAGTTACCTTTTCCCTGATAGCTGCCAACAGCTGCCTTCCCCTGTGTGACATTCTGTAGCTGCACACTTCAGAGGAGCAGAAAGACAAGCCTGGAAGAGCAACTCTGCCTGGGTGAAGCTTGGGCTTTCAAATGCATATAGCTATCAAATCCAAACAAAACCCATGGATACAGCACAACAATTCCTCTGAAAGCCAGTTAGCTCCGTGCCCAACTCCAGCTTCTGTCCTCCAGCCCTTTCAGCTACAGAGCTGATCAAAACAAGGTCATGACAATATCCTCCTTTAATGAAAAAAAATGTACCTTTTTCATTTTCTCTTCTGGGAAACAGGTGAATTGTTTTTGTTCAAATGCTGAACATTTTAACAAAGCCACCTTTGAGAGCAGCCCTTGAAAAGTGTAGGCCTAATAGGTTTAAGTTTCAAACAGTTCCAGGTCACTGGAAACAGGAGGTCAGAATGCAGAAAAACTTTCAGACAGTATTTAATGCCCCAGTGAGATTCTTAAGGCTCTGTGGAGACAACCTAAGTATTCCAGCACTTATTACTGGAGCAAAGCTAGAAGTGGGCAGATTCAGACTGGATGTCAGGAAGAAGTTCTTCAGCTTGAGGGTGGTGAGACACTGGAACAGGCTGCCCAGGCAGGTGGTCGAAGCCTCATCCCCAAAGGTTTTTAAGGCCAGGCTCTGAGCAACCTGATCTAGTGTGAGATGTCCCTGCCCATGGCAGGGTGGTTGAAGCTAAATGTNGTGAAAGCTTTAGCAGAACTTTAAACAATAGGTTATGACATAGGTAGGGCTTTTGCCTATGTGACAACTTGTCCTGTTGGCTGTGGTCAGGGGAGGAAATGTGAGACAAGCAGCAGAAAGAATTCCCTCAGTGCCTGAGAAGCTCTGCTCCCGTTCCCACCCACCACAGACCGAATCTCTACAGCACCAGCAAGCATGGGGCAGCTGGGATGGGCAGGGTCTGATACCCATCTCAGTACTGCAGGAGCAGCCACTGCTTCCCAGGACAAACTGAGGGGCCAGATCCTTTGCTAATTAGACAGACAACTGCAGCCAAAGCACTGTGCAACCTGATCTAGTGTGAGGTATCCTTGCTTATGGCAGTGGGAGTGGAACTACATGATCCTTGAAGTCCCTTCCAGCCCCAAGAAGTCTGTGATTCTATGATACTTTTTGCAGGGAATTAAAAAAGAACAAAAAAAGGATTGATTTGGTTCTGGAGTAAACAGCCCTTCCAGCTCTGTGCAGGTAAGAGGCACACAGGAGGTGCAGAAAGGGATATCCAGGTAAAAAAACACCAAACAAAACCGAACCCACCCTACTCCACTCCCTTAGTCCCTAAGTGTAGAGAACCACTATGTACTCCACATGGTTCCAGGGAAGTCTACTGCAGGAGTTAAAACAGAGTACTCCCCACACAGTCAAGTCCAGACAGCTTCTAACTCTGACATGTTTAGATTCAAACCTTCCTATGGCAGACAGCTCCAGGAACAGGAGACAGAAGTTGCTATGATTGAAAACCTAGCATCAAAAAAATCTTCATCACAATATACTTTTCACTGTAGTTTTCTGCTGGTAGGAAATCAAAATCAAGTGTTTAGTATGCCACTTAACATAGGGGTTCAGCAGAGATACTGTTGGTGAAGTGAGAAGAACACAGTGTGTAAGTGTTCACATGTTAAACTCTTTGTAAGGGCAAAACAAAAAAAAAAAAAATCACAGAGCAGAGTTTAAACAAATCTCAACATGCCTTTTGTGCCCAGAAATGTGACTCCACTTACGAATGCCTTAGGCATCAACATCATAACCCTTCCTCTTCTGTCCAAGCTTCTCCTGTTTTAGTCTAGTGTCTTACACAGGAGGGAAAAAAAAAAACCACCAAAAAACAAAAAAAAAACCCCCACACCCAACAACACAACACAACCAAATTTAAAAAAAAAAGAAGGAAAAAACCAACAAAATCCCCAAAAAACCAAAACCCAAAAGCAACTAACCAACCAAAACAAAACAAACCCCACAAACAAAACAATGACCAAAAAAACCAACACAGCTATTTTTATCTTTTTTTCATCTCTTAACACAGTAAAATCACCTTTCAGAATATTGTGAAACTCCTGTAACAAGGGCAAACAAGTCATGGGATCCACTTAGTGAGGTCTCAGAAAGCATTCTTGCAATCAGACAGAAGGGAAGGCAGATATTCATTATTTCTCTGAAAGCAGACCTAAAAAGCTGTGGTAGTAGGGATGAATGCAATGTTTCACAGCCCCTTTTGGGCATTCTAGTGTTAAAAACAATTATGGACTATGAATCAGTCTGTATAGATACCAGTCCCAGTTTCCTGAGGAAGAAAGAGAAACACACAAGTAATTTTGTGATTTGCCATTGTTACAGAGGAACACAAGGAATATGATGCCAGACCTCTCCTCCCGTAGTTTGCTCACAGTTTCTCATATTGCAGACTGCAGAATCTCATTCTTTCAATACTGAAATGCAGCTCAAACTCTTCAATGTGCTCAAACTCCATCAAAATAAACACTTTTTGCAGTTCAGACATAATATGAAACTCATTGTAAGGCCTAAAAGAATGCTAGGTAACCAAATTCTTAATGGAAAGAAGACAAAAACTAAATTCAAGGGTTGGTTGAAACACTCACAAGGACTCCTCCTGGTAATGAAACTGAGCATCTTCAAAATCACTTCCTTCACAGCCACAAGCTTCACAGACTGCTCTCTGCCAGCAAATTACGGTTTATTACTTTCCCAATCTGCCCCAAACAATTCCATCAGAGGACAGTCAGAAATAGGATGATGGCAGTGAGCTTCAGTTAGCTATCTTCAATTCAACACCGCAAATGGATTTTGAATTTACCAGTGAATACAGTCTTGGAGGTGGCACCTATCTAACTGAACTCACCTTTGCTTTCAGCTCAGCACAAAGCTGCTGCTGCTTTTGCCTGGTGTGGGCCAGCAGCACCTCTGCCTCCTGGGCAGCAGAGGCTTCAGCAGCAGTCGCAGCTGCCCTCAGCAGAAAGGCTTCCCTGGCCTCAGCCCAGCCCAGCACCACGGCTCGGCGCCGGCTCCTGGCGAAGCGGCAACGATCCCAGGCCTTCTCATGAGTGACCTGGAGGCAGAGAGCACTTCAGAAAGGTTTCAAGACTAGGAATAGATAAAAGAATTCTAGACATTTTGGTAAACCTGGAATGTAATAGATTTCATTGCTATGAGAGGAGACCTCATTGCTGCCTACAGCTACCTGAAAGGATCTTGTGGAGAGGTTGGTGCTGGTCTCTTCTCACAGGTAATTAGTGATAGGACAAGAGGGAATAGCCCCAAGCTGTGACTGGGTAGGTTTAGACTAGATATTAGAAACCTTTTTTTTTTCCCCCCATCAAGAGTGGTCAGGCATTGGAATGGGCTGCCCAGGGAGGTGGAGGAGTCACCAACCCTGGATGTGTTTAAAAGTTGTTTGGATGTGATGCATAGGGACATGGTTTAGAGTGCACCTTGTAGAGTAGGGATATGGGTTGGACTTGGTGATCCTTAGGGTTTTTCCAACTTAAATGTTTCTGTGATATCCAATACGCCTATAGAATCCACAATTTAGGGCCCGAAAGTATCCTGCCAGGCGCCAGATATGCTGCCAGCTGCTTGGGTTGGTCAGCAGTGGCATCGCTCCAGCCTTTCCCTGTACCACACAGCACTTCAGTAGCCTAATGTCCCACTGCTCTCTTCTGAACTGTGCTTCTGCAGCAGAAAAAAATGCAATGCAGTGGTTCCTTCCCACCCTACAGCACATCAAGTGCAAGGCGGGGTCCTCCCAATGCATCTGCAGAGGTATCCTGCACTCGCAGAGGCTAAGTGATACTCCATATAGACAGCATCAATTAAAGCAGTAGTACAGGTGTTGTACAGATGACTATTACCTTCATTTTTTCTTTCCTAACAGGACATTTGGAAATCAGTTCCTATCTTGGCAAGCAGCCTGCTGCCAGCACCTAACAAAAAAAGGCATTTAATCTTAAACACACCTTTTTGGCCTCCTTCAGTGACATTCCTAAGGACATTCAAGACTTTGACAGAAGTAGTAACAGGTAAGGCTGCATAGACTGAAGCAGTTAAGTCATGGATCGGCCTCGTAACCCCCAAAAACACAAGTAACAGGGATGAAAGAGGTTCTGGTGATAACTCTCTGCTCCCAAGTGTCAAAGGTACCATTCCTGATGCTAATTTACAGGCTTTGGGCAGGGGACCAGGGGGATGCTGACTCATCTGGTGCCTAGCTCACAAATAGTCCTTATCAGCTCATAGCTGGATGAAGATCAAGTTGTAGCACTACCTCTGGAGCCTCTATTTGGTCAAATGCGCACAGGCCACCACATCAGATCACACTGATATTGTTGCTGCCACAAACCCAGCAAGACCTAAAAGCTAAGCCACATGCAAGCAAGAAACAGAGTGAAGAGGTTGCACTTCTGAACAGAGNGGTCTGACGAGAGCAGAGTAAAGGGGCAGAATCCCCTCCCTTGCCCTGCTGGCCACACTGCTCTTGCTGCAGCCCAGTCCTCTCTGAGGAGCTGCTGCTGGATCAAGCACTGTGCCTGTCCACTGACCCAGTCTTCTCCAGAGAGAAGACAGCACAGAAGGCTCCAAGTTTAAGATTCTCATGTAGCACATTTTAAGACTAGGTCTTAGTGCTGTTTTAACATTTCTATATCTGTCATGCTAAGACACACACTATGAGAAAATTCAATGTTAAATCATGATTTTTAAATTCAGAAATCTGAAATGTTAAATGACCCTCAAAAAAAAATAATAATGGCTACATTTAAAATACAGCTATGCTGTACAAAGCACAGAGTTATTGAGCCCACTTCTCATAGACGAAATTCTGAAATCCCCTGAAGTTCATTTTTGGTAAAACTATGCTAATGATCAGTACCACTTGGCTGTCACTCCTCCTTTGCACTAGGAACTCCTCAAACACCAGCAAGTAGATGGTCTAAAAATACATGCAAAGATAAAAAAAGTCTCCTGCTTTACTTATGACATCCTGAAGTGTTCTGGCCTTGAAATGGGTTTCTCTATTAGCTCCTCTATGCTCATTCACTGTGGAGTGTGAGAGGAATCAACAATCAATGTGAAAGGCGTTAGGCATATAAAAATAGCCTCTCCCTGAGAGCAGGAGATATCTTCCCTCTTCCTGCTAGATATGTGCCATGGAGCAATTAAAATAACTGTTCCTAGACAGGGCAACAGTGCTGTAGATCCTCATAAAAAACAAACACCAGAAGCAGCAGAGCATGGCAGAACAATAAAGCTGTACAGTAGAAGCAATGCCAGCCAATTAAGGGGGTGAGTTTGGTGGCCAGAGCACGTGGAGCTGTAAAACCCCCACAGTGCTCAGTCTGAATCATAGAATGGCAAGGTTGGAAGGAGACCTCAAGGATCATCTAGTTCCAACCCACTGCCATAGGCAGGGACACCTCCCACTAGCACAGGTCACTCAAGGCCTCGTCCAACCTGGCCTTGAACACCTCCAGGGAGGGAGCAGCCACAACCTCCCTGGGCAACCTGTTCCATTGCCTCACCACCCTCACTGGAAAGAGCTTCCTCCTAAATTCTAGTCTAAATCTTCCCTCTGCCAGTTTAAATCCATTGCCTCTTGCCCTGTCATTGCAAGATCTTATAAATAGTCCCTCCCCAGCCTTCCTGCAGGCCCCCTTCAGATACTGGAAGGCTACTATAAGGTCTCCTCAAAGCCTTCTCTTCTCCAGGCTGCAGAGCCCCAACTCTCTCAGCCTGTCCTCATAGCAGAGCTGCTGCAGCCCTCTGAGCATCTTCGTGGCCCTCCTCTGGACCCGCTCCAACACTTCCATGTCCTTCCTGTGCTGGGGGCTCCAGAACTGCACACAGGACTCCAGATGGGGTCCGACGAGAGCAGAGCAAAGGGGCAGAATCACCTCCCTTGCCCTGCTGGCCACACTTCTCTTGATGCAGCCCAGGACTTGGTTGGCTGTCTGGGTTGCATGCACACACTGCAGGCTCATGTTGAGCTTGTCATCAACCCAGACCCCAAGGTCCTTCTCCTCAGGGCTGCTCTCCAGCCATTCCTCACCCAGCCTGTATTTGTGCTTGGGATTGTGCCTACCCAGGTGCAGGACCTTACATTTGGCCTTGTTGAATTTCATGAGGTTGGTACATTTTCCAGTTCATGTATTTTGGAGATGGGGACATTTTTTCCTCATGGTGCAAGATCAAAGCTACAGTTGAGACATAAACCAGGCCCCAGCCTTGATAAACATTGCTTAATGCAAACGTTCAGCAGGTGATTTAAGTCAGAAATGGTCTGACTTAAAGGGACACTGACCAGGTCACGCCGAGATTTGTGGGGAAGGTATCGCTGCAGCATATCCAGGTATAAAGTCCTCCTCCTCGAGAGATCACTTGGATACTGACTGACAACAGTCTGAAAAACCCACTGGTCCTCTTCCTTCCAGTCAATGTTCCTGCAGAAATGCAAACCAATCAGCCCCAGTAGAACACAACATGCGAGAAGGATTTCTACAGGCCTGACCTTTTGGTGGGCTCACAACCCTGACCCTGTAAACTGCAGGTTGCAGCAGAGCTGAGCAACCACAGAATCACAGAACCATAGAATGTGTTAGGGGCTGGAAGGGCCCTCCAGAGATCATCATGTCCAACTCCCCCACCAAAGCAGGATCACCTAGGGCAGGCCACACAAGAATAGAATCATAGAATGTCAAGGGGTGGAAGAGATCTCCAAAGATCATCTGCTCCAGGCCCTGTGACAGAGCAAGATCACCTAGAGCAGATCACACAGGAATGCATCCAGACAGTTCCTGAATATCTCCAGGAAGGGAGACTCCACAACCTCCCTGGGCAGCTGGTTCCAGTGCTCTGTCACCCTCACAGTGAAAAAATTCTTCCTCCGGTTCACATGGAACCTCCTATGTCTCAACTTCCACCCATTACCCCTTGTCCTGCCACTGGGCATCACTGAGAAGAAGCTGGCTCCATCCTCCTGGCACTCACTCCATACATATTTATAAACATTAATCAGGTCACCCCTTAGTCTTCTCTCCAAGCTAAAAAGCCCCAGCTCCCTGAGTCTCTCCTCATAAGGAAGATGCTCAGCTTCCTTAATCATTTTTGTGGCTCTGCGCTGGACTCTTTCAAGAACACATCCAGGTTGGTTTTCAAAGTCTCCAGAGAAGGAGATTCTACAACCTCTCTGGGCAACTTGCTTCAGTGTTCCATCACCCTCACAGTAAAGAAGTTTTTCCTTATACTGAGGTGGCACTTGCTGTGTTCTAGCTTATATCCATTATTCCTTGTCCTATGACTGGGTGCCACTAAAAAGAGCCTGTCCCCCTCCTCTTGACACCCCCCCCTCAGATATTTGTAGATGTTAATAAGATCCCCTCTCAGCCTTCTCTTTTCCAGGATAAATAGTCCCAGTTCTTTCAGTCTTTCTTCATAGGAGAGACGTTCAAGCCCCTTAATCATCCTCATAGCTCATCATTAGATCTCCAGTAGATCTCTGTCTCTCTTGAATTGGGGAGCCCAAAACTGGACACAGTATTCCAGGCGTGGTCTTACCAGGACAACATAAAAGGGGAGGTGAACCTCCCCAGATCTGCTGAACATCCTTTTACTAATGGACCCCAGGATACCATTGGTCATCTTAGCCACAAGGGCACATTGCTGTCCCATAGATAATTTTGATTGACTTTAATTAAACAAAGCAAACCCGTACTGCTTTTCTTACATGATCATTTATTGTGCAAACACTCAAGTGAACGGTTCCTTTCCTGAGCTGTCTTTTTATGGAGGAGTGACACCAACTTTCCCAAACCTGTGACATTAATCCAGTCACACCACACAGAAAACACAATGCACAAAGGAAGGAGATCATCAGTCTCTACCACTGAGCACTACACAAGTGATCACTATGTGATGTGAAGTGATGACACCTGGATGTAGCTACAGGAGGAACCAGTTTACAAAGCAACTCTGATACCCCTAGCCTCATCAGCAAAGCCTAAGATTGAGAATTTGCCAAAGCAGTAGGTGCAGCAATCAGCAGCATCCACTCACTTCAGAAATCTGGGTAGCAAGAAGGAACATAAACCCAAAGCAGAGCACCACAGGTTTGGATTTGGTAGATTAGATTTTGCCCTCAATCTAACCCTGGGCCTTGGAGGGATTAACACCAGGCTTTTGTTGCCAGCATTAAGGCACATGCAGCAGCACTAAATCAAACCAAAAGGTCTTTCCATCCCACTGACCTGTTTTCAGAATTGACTAAAAGCTTAGGGAAAATTAAAGGAAGGTACTCATATGACTCTGCCCCCTTCCCCCCTGCCTCCCTTCCCCCCCACCAAATTCCTGCAGCCTCCAACTGTTTGCAGCTCTGAGACTTCCTGAGCCAGCAGCCTTCTCATCTTTCTGGAGACAGCTAGTGATCAGAGATCCTTCCTCCCCACTTCAATTCTTCATTCTCTGACTTTCAGGGAAAAACAAAAAAAAAACAAAAAAGAAAAAACAAACAAATAAAAAGAGATTCTTGTCCTACCCTAATATTTTCAGCACAGAATCCTCATTCCAGGATCAGAATGGTGGCTACTCAATGAGATCCAAGGTTGAGGAAATGTTACAGCTACTATTCCCTAGCCATGAACACTTTGTTTCTCACACTCTCTGTGCACTGCTGCTGTATTTTGTTTTTCTTTGAATAAACGTTAGGAGTTACTCTTGTCTCCTGTGCAAACAGCACCATAATAAAGATGCTCAGATAAGGAGAAACTGCCCCCTACCACCTTTGATATGCTCCAATAACACTATGGTGATTGTCAGTGCTACAACACCAACCCCCCACCCCCAACCAAACCAACCAACCTCAAACCAAAACAACAAAGAGTTCTGCAGTGATGATGTCTGTGTTGTACACAGAGAGAGTCCAGTCATGGAAGGGGTTTCTGTGGGAAATAGGAAGCACTAACTCTTGGCTGGCCCTCTCTGGTGGTGCTTTTGAGCAGCTTTTCTGTTTACCAGTAGGATAAAGTGATGCAAAAAATTAGCTTTGAAAAACCCTGAGGTGTCCTTAAGACAAAGATGACACACCAACACTTTGGTCTTTCCATGAAGGAGAGAGGTTCACAATCTGCATTTGTTGGCAGCTCTAAAATAAATCACAAAACACAGCCAGCAAAAAGCAGAACTCAGCGGCAAGCCCAAACCCCGAGCAGGCAGCTCAGAGTTCACCCTCCCAGGGTGGTAAGCAGGGTGTATAAAGCCTTATCACTCCATCACACCTTAGCTTGCCTCCCCAGATGTGTTAGGGNGGGAGGTGTCCCTGCCTATGGCAGGGGGTTGGAACTGGATGATCCTTGAGGTCCCTTCCAACCTTACCATTCTATGATTCTATAATACTGCAAGCTCCTACACAGGAGCTCCTCATCCTTGTGCAGCACTATACTAATAACACTGTCTGGGAGAATCATTAGTTGGCTAAAATTAATAAAGCTGAGGAAGGAGATTGCTTCCCTCTGCAAGTTACACGAGATAGATACTACTTGTACTTGCCCCTTAACTTTTCTTATAAACTGTGTGAAACTTCTGACAAACCATTTCTAGGACCCAGCTCAGTGCTGTTAAAGCCAGCCACCATGAAAAGAAGGCCATGAAAGGCTTTGAAAGGAGGGAGAGAAAAGATTGAGCTCCTGTAAAAAAGTTTATCTGCAGCTACCGACAGCTACCAAGTAAATGCTGCAGCCAACATAAGAAGCCAAATTACACCAGCAAAGGCAGAATGGCAATGAAAATGCTTCCTTATAGATGACTGCTTACATCTCCCAAGCCAGACAGGGAATATGGATGCTTGAGCTAAGTGTTTTTCATAAGCTAAGTCTAAAGAAGAAATAGTGCCCTAGAAAGTGAAATAGGGCTCAGGAATCCTTCACAGATGGAACTGCTGCAGCAATATCTTACAGCCTTCAAGCTGCAGTGCTCCAACAGCAGACACAGTTCTCCAAAGACAAGAATTTACTGCCTCAAAAAAAAAAAAAAAAAAAATCTTGTGCAGCTGATCCTCAGAAATTAATGTTTTAAATTCTTCATTTTTCTCTAGAGGGAGCTTTTCTATGAAATCAGTTCATTTATTAATTTTAGAATCTCTGTGTCATAGATTGATGTTCTGAGATATAGGCTTCCTGAAGAATAACTTTAATGAACCAATTAATTATTCTTTGCTAGGATTTAAATCTCTTTCACTGCAACTGTTCCTACTCATGCTGAAATGAGGAGAAAAAAGTCTTTTTTTTTTCTCCTTAAGAAAGCACCTGGCATTCTTGTCCTTTCAGCCCAAATATTTTATTTGTCTGTTCAGAGAGACTTTACTCAGAGAGTAACCATCATAGGGAGTGCAGGAATTGGATTCTAAACTACTACTTGTAATTTCTGATAATCCTTTTCTGGAAGTCCCAATATGTATGGTGCTGCTTGAAAACCTTATTTTGGTGACAGCAATGAGACAGTTCTAAGAGCTGAGATTCTTCTTCCTAACAATTCCTGGCCATACAGGCTTGTGAAGAAATGCAGGTGTCTGTCTCAGGCAGAATAAGATACAGCCTGGTCAGGAAATGTCACGTCTTGAACTTGAGAGCAGGGAAAGCTACAGATTTTGCAGTCTGAAGGCCAGCCTGGTGATCTCTGCTTCCCATATCTGACCCTTCCCTCTGACTTGCCTGTTCCTCTACAGCCAGCTAGCAAGGAATCTCTGCACACCTTGGGAACAAGATGGAGAAATCAAGGTCTGTGGATGACACATTGAGGGGCGATGAGCTATAGCTAAAGCTACAAGTAGTTTACTGTAAGCCGAGACAAACTGCCTGCCAATGCCTTGGTTTGTCAGCTGTGCCAGAATTTGTCAGCTGTGCTGAGATTTTGTCAGCTGTTCACAGACAAATAGCCAAGAAGAGAAAAGGCAGCATGATTCAGTCCAGTGTATTCATACCCATTAAATGCGAGGAGAATTTCAAGCTAGCCTGCCTGCCTGCGCTCAAGATGTGCCTCGCTTCAACGGCTGTAAAATTCCAGAAAGGAAGAGCTAATCTCAAATGAGTTCGAGCGGTGCCAACACATTTACAGGAATATTTAGGCTGATACCAGGCTTATTCAGTGTCAAGATATTGACAAACTTTCAGAATGCTGAATGCCTGACCCAAATCTGAAATGGAGTGCTTGCTTTCCTTCTATGTATCATTCTGCCAGAAAACAGAGTGATCTTTATTTTGTGTCAGAACTGAAACACAGCAATTGTCTTGTACTCCATAGCCCTGAGGCAGCTGCTTCTTTTGAAACAGATTCACCCTGCAGCCATCTCTGGCTTCAAACAGGCTAAGGAATACAAACAACTGGGAAGGATCGGTCCCCTTCTCCACCCTGGAATCCCTCACAGACCCTTTGCAACAGCGATGGATACTCCTCGTGGAACCTGCAGCTACACAGACTGCCGCAATGCCACCAAGTGAGCTGTTAACCACTCTGAGGACCGTTAATTATGTCAGTCACTGATTGTTGTACCAGAAACATCCTGGGAAGAGGCCTGAAAAGAGGAACTGAATTTTCTGGACTTAACCCTAATACCCCATTCATCTGAAAAGCTGCTGCAGAGGATACAGGGCTGAACACGCCACACTCCATTCATCCTTCAGTTGGCTAAATAATTCAGAACTCCTTGGAAACCACGGAGAAAAAAAAAGTAGTCATGGTGCTTAGAGAATCACCAGCTATGACAAACACATCCCTTCCAAATCTACAGTTCCTGGGATAATTCAGGGCTTGGGTATTTCTCAAACACACATCTGTCTTGCAACAGCAGCAAAAGAAGCTAATTTAGATTCTAATACATCTTGTATTATGCTTAAAAAAACCAAAACCACAACAACCCCAAAATTCTTCCTTTCCAAAAGCCATAAACACTGTAATGCACACTTCAGAAGGGCTGAAAAGCACACCAAAAAAATATAGCAGAGTATTACTTTATTCTGATTTTTTATTTTGGAAATTCTGTGCACATTTTCCCAGTCTGAGCAGTTAAACAACAAAGTGTGGAACACCAGAAGGCTGCTATCAACTTCAGGTCTCTTTCCTGTATATTCAAGCATGTGACAGGAGAGGAAGGATGACAGAATCCTCAAAGTGACTAAGTTGTGTTATCATATTGTTCTACTGAGCAAATCACAGAAGTGAGGAAACAACATATTGCAGGAGAATGTTTGGTATCTTTGGGCATAGAGCAGTGATGATAATTGCAAAGGCTTCATTAAGGCTGCATTCATCAGTAGAGTGGATACACACCAAGGTCACAAACCTGCCACTCAATTCTTGACAGGATTGCCGGATCAAAGTTAGCTTGATGAATTATAGAACACTTAAACCACAAGGCAAACCCATAATAACATATCTGCATGCAAATAAAAGTTTAAGTAGGGACAAAGTGTGGTGGTGTCCTTCACAAAACCCAGATTTTGGAAGTAAGCAATACTACAAGAACAAAGCCTTGATTTTCTTCATGGAAAAGACATTTTATCATTGCTGTGCATAAAACCACAGAAATAAAACCAAGCAACACATTAAAGATTTGGAGGCTGGAAGGCAAACAAAAGACCAAGACCTAGCTTTAAATAAGATGCCTCAGACCATTGCTGGGGGTTCATTTACGATTTCATACATCCCTAGCTAGCAACTCTGGCAGGCACTGGTCTAAAGTGGTTCAATTGTCCTACACAACCTACCCTCGCATCCTGTCAGCCGATCGGTGATGGCCACCACCACCAGGCACTTCTTTCAGCTAGATCCATTTCCTTTTTTCCCCATCTAGATATCAGAACTCCATACCTGCAAAGTATCACTGCCTATTTTCATGCCCACAACTGACTTTCTTTCCCTTACAGATATGGTAGTTTAAGTCTGGATGGTTGCTACTTAATTACCGGTGCAGAGTCAGCTAGCTCAAGAATTCAATTCAATCCTAGTGTGTGATCAATAGAAACACCACAGTAGATTTTCCAACCATTTTCATACACATGCTGTGTGGATCAAGGGATTGAGATTCACAAATTTTCTCCCAAATTGTGTTGATCATGAACTTTGACCTAATTTTAATTAAAACCGCTAGAAAGACTTTGTGCATATTTAACGATTTAGCATTCGTCAGATATTTTCCTCACAGAGGCTGTTAAAATTTCTTCCACAAGAGCAACTGTAACTAAATATCAGAGAGCAAAGGAACTGCTGTAAAATTTGCCACCTGCTGTTTAACAAATGTTATAAATACGTGGAAGATCAGAACAATTTTAATAAGTATTGTGTTCTTACAGCTAGGTCTTACACTAATCAAACACAGGTGTCAGGTAGCAGAAGAACCACCTACAGAATAGCTGTACAATTTATACAGCACTAAGTAGATTATAACATGTCACTTCGTATGGGATCCAACACCTTCCACTTCTTCCAGCATCCCCAAAGTGATTCAGCAGCAGTGGCAGGAGATTTAAGAGCACTGCTGTTGGTGCATATAAAGAAAGAGAGAGGTTTAGAAGCAGCATGTGACTGTTTTACCAAAGAAACTTCAGGACCTTCCTGCTCTCTCCAGTTTCTTCTGCCCAGACTTCAAACAATTCCATTGACCCTCCTATTCTCAGTCTTCTTAAAGCCTGATAACGTTCTAAGCCAGAGGAATGTCAGTAGATGGCAAAAAGAAGTCAAGGCTGGCTCAGATCTGAAGCTCAGTTATCTCCAGACTCAAGGTAGCCTCAGCAGAATCACAGAACGGTTTGGGTTGGAAGAGACCTTAAAAGTGATCTAGTTCCCACCCTCCGCCATGGGCAGGGACACCTTCTACTAGACCAGGTTGCACAAGGTGCCATCCAACCTGGCTTTGAACACAGCAAAGCTAAGCTTTATTTCTATAGCTATGCAGGTATGCTACACTTCTTGATCATTATGAATATTTAAGGTATTTCTATTTTTATATATTTAAGTTTTTTCTATTTTTAATATAATTTTCTCTAGCATTTTAGTTATGAAAATTTCTTCTCCTTTTGGTTATTCTGAATCCAAGCTACACACACATTTTACATTTCTTTAAGACAATTACTGATCCAAAGCTTGTGAAAAAAAATTGGCCTGTTTATCTACTTGAGAGATAAAAGCATTCTAGCTCTCTCAGAAAGACTGCACCTTCCTAGCAGACATTTGAGGGTAATTACCATATCGAAAGAATCATTTCTGCTCATACAAGGGCACATAAAGAGGACATTTGATGCACACCAGACTTGGTGCTTTAATCCCCAGAACATTTCACTGATTGTATCAGATGAGAGCTCTGGAAGGGACTGCCTCAGTTCTCCTGGGCTGTCCAACCTCAGAGAGCCAGGCAGAACTCTCGGCTCTCATAACCCAGAGCTGATTTCTAATGCCAAAGGCAACTGCAGCACCTATAGGTTACAGAACACATCATAGCTGTATATTTTACACCCAGCAAAAGAAACTCCAAGCCAGACATCATTACCTATGTAAAACTTCTAACTGCTGATCAATCTCCTGGAGCTTAGACCAGAAGCCGCTTGCAAGCTTTCGGTATTCACTGATAACTAAGGTCTTCAGCTCAGGGTAGGGGCATTCCAAAGACAGGAGTGCTGAAGGAACTTCAAGGAAAACTCCACTTATCTCTTCAAAACAGTGTGCTAATGCCTGCAATGAGAAAATGGCACTCAGACTACCCTGCATTGTATTTTCTCTCAAAAAAAACCCAACTTGCTAATTAAGCTTATAAAGCTTGCTTACTTTTGTTTTACAGTCCTCTAGCTCTCTTTCCAAAGCCAGGCTTTCATGGGTAAGGAATTCCAAGATTGCTTTCTGTTGCTTCTTCACAAATCTGATCTATTTGATGAAACAGATTACTGTTACTTCTTTGTCTTATTTCAGCATGAAAGCTCTTCTTTAGAAACCAAGAGCCTGATTTCCCGTCCTGCACAGGCAAGTAGAGAGGTTACTGGATGCTCTGAATGTCAGCTACATTCTCCAAGCACTCCATGAAAATCAAGTGCTAAATACACTGAGATAATGAATTGCCAAAGCAAAGTTAAAATACCAACCTGCTGTAACATCTCAGCTGGACTGATCTTAGCTTTCAGACAAGACAGCATTTCAGACAGCCTGGATTTCAAATGCTCTCTCAGCTGCCAGATCGGAGCTACAGTATCTCTTCGGAACACTTCCCGCTCCTTTGATAATTGATGCTCTAGATCCCAAAAATCNACTGGGGCAGAGTAGAGGGGCAAGAGACTCTCTCGATCTTCTAGCTACAGCCCTTTTAATACACCCCAGAAAGGCACTAGCCCTCCTGGCCACAAGAGCACATTGCTGGCTCATGGTCAATCTCCCATCAACTGGGACCCTCAGGTCCTTTTCCCCTTGGCTGCCTTCCAACAGGTCAATCCCCAACCTATACTGATCCCTGGGGTTGTTCTTTCCCAGGTGCAAGACAGAAAGCTTTCTCAAACATACAAAAGATGACACAGCACCGTGCTTTCTAATCTACACCTGCCAAGATGGGGATTTTAAACTTCAAATAATCAAGATAATTTGAACTATAACAAATACACACAAAATTAACACAAAATTCTTACCCAAGTTGCTCATATCCATGAAGAAGCTGTGCTTATGGCTTTCTTCTTCAAGAAGAGTCTTTATTTCTGTTTCTGCTTTTTGCCTAGAAGGTACAAAAGAGTTTTACAGATGCTTTAATTTCTTATTCATTAAGTTTGCAAGAGTGATGAGTCTCAAATACTCTGATAAAGTAAATGTGCCTGGGAAGGCATGAAGTGCAGGATGTAGACATGAAGGTGGCATAGGATCCGCTCTCCTCTGAGCAAAAAATGCTCTTTGTGTATCTGCTGTACATACAGTACATGTGCTAACTGAACAGTATCAAAGCTCCCTATTAGGTCTACTCAATATGCACACCCAGGACACAGCCACTGAAGGAAGTGTCTGGAAAGGTGTCCGAAAACCTCTGCTGCCCTCACAAACACATGAGATCCGCACAGAAAAGTGCATGCAGAACATCATCCACTCTGCTCTCCCCTCCTTTTGTGTACTCTTTGTGACTTCTTTCAATGCAGGTCACAACTCTCACACCCTGCACAAAAAAAATCCAAACTATCTTCAGTTCAGGTATTTTAATCTTTTCCTCTTAATGCCCCTTGAATCAAGGGTGTCACACCAGAATCTGTCCACTGAAGGCTTTCTCTAACAATGGCTAATTAAGATTCCTCAGCTCTTACCTGTTCTCACTCAGTCTTTTATGCTCTTGCCACCACACTTTCTGGTGCTGTTTCAGTAGCAATTGCTCTTTGTTATTTTTTGAAGCTTGTTTTGTTTTTTTAAGCTGCAGGGGGTAAAAAATAAAGCTTGTAAGTGTATTGAATCTGTTCAATAGCTTTATCAATTGCCTTCATGTGGAAGCTTTTAGCTACAGAATAGTGAACCTAAAAGCTTTATTTAAAACTGTGTTTCTTCTAAAGAACAACAGGTTCATATCTAGCCAGTTTTCATGGGAAAAAAAAAATCCATTTCAAATCCCAATTAAATGAGAAAAGAAAGTGAAAAAAAATGCAGTCCATGTTCTTCTTCCCCTTTTTCTCTTTTTCTTTCCCATCCCTATTTCCCAGGAGGTGAAAGGGGGAAAGATGAGCATGAGGAAAAAAAAAAAAAAAAAATGCACCTCCTTACAGGTGGGAAGATGAAAGAGTGAGAAAGCCTCTCTACCAGGAAAAAGAATTTCAAAAATTGATTACTAAAAAAGAGTGCTTTTTCAAAATCTATCCAATTAAAGAGGCTCTGAAACTGTCTGAGGGCTTCACAAAAACATTGCTTCCAACCACAGATGAAATAGAAATACTTGCTTTTGAGACAGATGGAGTTCCTGCTTGAACTAGAGGAAAAGCAGTCAGGGAAAGGCTGATGAAGCAGTAGCCAGATGACTCTGGCCAAGCAACAATGAAGGAAAAAAGATCAGAAGAAAACTGGCTGCCAGAGGCCCCTGAGACAAGTCAGTTCTCTCTCATTCTCCTGCCATCACAACTGTCTTCTGGCCTCTCAGTGGATACTCGGGACAAAGCAGCATTTTCAGTTCAGAATTGGCTCCCTTCCTGCTTCTTCCCTTTTTGCTGCCTTGCCATTGCCTTCCCCCACAACACCTGCCCCAGCCAGCTCCTAGTGGCAAACCCTCTTCTGACTCCAGGGGTTCCCACAATTCGCACAAAGCCCCCTTCGCTTCTCCTCTCCATACTTCCTGCAGCTACATTATTCTGCTGCAGAATGGCAGGAAGACAAAAAAAAGGGGGAGAAAACAAAATAACATCTCTTGTCCTAGTTTATTACAGGGAGAAACAAGTAAAGATCTACAGGTCTAGCTTAGGAAAGAACCTTCTGAGTCACAAGGGCTGGTTCTCCACTTGGCTCAGGTGGAAGCAATCTGTTTGAAACACTCAGCCACCTTTCCTGCCTGCCAACAGCTGGACCAAACCCCACCTTACCCACTCCATGCTCACATACAGAAGGACACAAAAGCAAATCCCTTCAGATATGTTAGCTGTGCCCTCCATGGCCAGGCAGGTGGTACCAGCAGGCTGCTTCAAGGAGAAGCTACTCTTTGCAGCACTAACACACAGCAAGAATCCCATCACTTAAACCACAGCCCATGCTTCACCCACCACCTTACTTTAAAACAGAACTCCTGAAATGCTGAAGCTTCTCAAATGAAGCCGAGGTTAAGATGCCTGGTTGACTACAGCTGGTTTCTAGACAGTCACATAAAAGAGGAACCACAACTAGAAGGTGGTGAACCCACTGTGGCTTTACAGCAGCCCTGCTTTAGTGGTGCCACCCGGATAAGAAGCTGCAACAGCGGCTGTGGAGAGAAGAGTGAATGAGAAAGAAGGGGTTGATAGGAAGGCCTGTATGTGACTGTACCATGAGAGGACTTGGAAACACCTGGTTTATGCTTTCCATCAGCACTTTACAATGCTTTTGAATCAAAGATAATGTCCCCTTATCTTTATTGCTTACATATCTTCATGTTTAAAAAGTTACTTATTGCTTTCCCTTACCATTAGGTGCTTAAAAGCAAACTTAGCAAACGAAGTGCTATATTTAAAGCCATTTGAAATTACACACATCTTTAAATCCATTCTGAAGCTGAAATGATTTTAGATTATTTTAACAGCAGTGACATTTATGTATAGCTGCTACAATATTAGATTTTATTTTTTTTTCTGTAGGTGTTGCATTTTCCTTTCTTGAGCAGCCAAGAGCTGATTCACCACTTGCTGCTCTGGCTCTGCCTCAGTGGGGGAGCAACCCAGCACTCAGAACATGGACAGCCTGAATCAGCAACAAAGGGAATAGGTGGGCACACATTCTATTCTGTGCAGCTTTCAGCATATCTATTTTACTACCTAATCAGCTGGAAAACACTTGAAAAGGTGGAATACCAAAAGATGATGACAAATTAGTTTAAAGCCTGAATGAATCCAGTAGGATTTTGTACTGCCAATCTATAAGGAAACACCTGCCAGAGCTTTTGCAATATTAACTGTATTACGGGTGCAATGCTGTACAGGAAGTAGGTATTTTTGCTTTCATTCACTGTCATCCTTTTNCTGCTGGCTGTGCTTCTCTTGATGCAGCCCAGGACTCAGTTGCTGTCTGGGCTGCATGTGCACACTGCAGGCTCATGTTGAGCTTTTCATCAACCCAGACCCCAAATACAAAGAGAAGTTTCATGAGCAACCCCTTGTTTTGTTGCAAGGCTTCAGGATAGGCAAGTGAGCCAGTAAATTAGGCTTCTACATATTCCATATACTGAGATTTATGGAACAGCATCAAAATAAAAGCAGTACATGGTGACTTTGCTAACCAATAGAGCTCATTTCATAGCTCTTGTTCAAAGACTTTTAAAATGTGTTTTAGACATGAATTTAAAGGGATTTGGGGGTTGTTAGAATCACACAGAATGTTAAGGGTTAGAGGAGACCTCCCCTGACAAAGCAGGATCACCTAGGGCAGAACTTCATCATAATCTCATGTTTCTCCAGCACCTCTGCAATCCTGTCTGAATGAAGACTCTGAATTATATTTTATACACACTGACATCATCTGATCAGGTCTCCCAGCTATCCACACAAGAACACTTCAGGCACTACATTTGGCATTTTTTCCACACACTTCAGTGCAGCCTTTCATTCCAAAGGCCATGCTGCTCAGAGGAGTGATCAAGGATAAGAGAGACAATAAATGGCCAGGCCAGCACAGGCTAAGCACACAAATTGTGTTACCCTTATGCTGGAGTTGCAGTTTCCTGAACAAGCATTCAGGTAACATTCCTGCTGCAGAGGGCTACTTCAAATCTGTTCCCTCCTCCCCTACACACACCTCTTTTGTCTCTCAGCCTAAAGGAACTATTTCAGCTGAACATGAATCAGTGTCAGTTTCACACTTCTTCCTGTGAAGGTGATGATGTTTTTAGCTCCTAACACTCATCACTGAAGCAGCTGTACACTAAAAGCAGCTCACACATTTACCACTCCATAGTGTAGAATGCTGATCCGGAAACACTATTTCCACACAACTGTGAACACCCAAAGCCAGCAACACACACTCCAAAGAGGCTGAAGTCGTCTTGTGGGATAAACACACCCCTAGCTAGTTTGTGGATGACACTAACAGCAAACCCAAGTGCATGGGAAGGCTTGAAGGAGCTTGTTGCCAAAAATATTCCATGTTTTCCCTCTGTTTGTAGGTAATGTTGGAAGTGATCAGAACCACCTTGTCAGAATGACACAAAACTAAAATTAATAAAGACATTCATCATTTCTCCAGTGCCGCACACAACTAAGATTGACAAGGCAGGAGATGCATATTCAGAGGACAGCCTGGGAAGCAAGACAGAGATCACAGGATGTCAGGAGTTGGAATGGATCCAAAGAGTTAATTGAGTCCAACCCCCCTGCCAGAGCAGGACCATACAATCTATCTCAGGTCACAGAGGAACACATCCAGACAGGCCTTCTCCAGAGGAGGAGACTCCACAACCTTTCTGGGGAGCGTGTTCTAGTGCTCTGCGATCCTGACAGTAAAGAAGTTCCCCCTTGTGTTGAGGTGTAACTCAACTCATATCCATCACTCCTTGTCCTATCCCAGGGAGCAAGTGAGCAGAGCCTGTCCCCCCCACTCCTGACACCCAGCCCTTAGATATTTATAAACGTTTATTAGATCCCCTCTCAGTCTTCTCTTCTCCAGACTAAACATCCCCAGGTCCCTCAGCCTCCCCTCATAAGGCAGTGCTCCAGTCCCCTCATCATCCTCGTAGCCCTGCATTGGACTCTCTCGAGCAGATCCCTGTCCCTCTTAAACTGGGGAGCCCAAAACTGAATGCAGTACTCAAGATGGGTCATCAAATTTTAAAAGCTACCTCCAGACTGGTTCTACCCAGCAAGGTCTGGTTCCTCTCAAACCCACTGTAGGTCTCAGAACCCACCCTAGACTGACTGCCACCTGCACAATGGCACATAGCAGCTGGTCAGTGTCACTGGAACCCAATCAGCAGCAGCCAGCTCAGGGCCACTACTGCTGAAATCACCCAACCCAGAAGTGTGCCACAAAGACATCTGAAGAGCTGCACTCTGATGTCCAGCAGGACCCAGCAGTTAGGTTGCCATGCCATATGAGAGCTAATTTGTGTCCCCACTAGCTGTGCCTCTGGAGGTAGTGTTTGTGCAGCACCAAACTCAAGCTGATGAAACAGGCCAGATCCAACCCTGCTGGCTACCAGGGGACAGGCAAAAAGTCTTCCAGATAAAGGAAGCACCCCAGAGCTGACATGGCCAAGTAAAACTTGGCCTATGCTTCCAGGTTGACAGCCACAACTGCTGCTGCTTCTTCAGCTCTCCTGGTGATCCTACTCTATCCACATATTATAAATCACTTCTACCTTTTTTAAGAATGATGAAGTTTTTATTAAACTTCACTAAGTAGACTACTTTCTTACTACCAGCTGGGTTGTGCTGCAGCTATTTGTACTTTTCCATCTAGCTCTACACTTACATTTCAGTGCTAAGCCCCCCTTTTAATTTTCTTTTCCAACAACTACCTCAGCTTGACTTCTTGAAATCCTCTCTTCATATCCTTTTGGTTTGTTTCTTTCTGGATCAACATTTCCTTTCCATTTGTTTCCCTAAATTCTTCATCACCCAGCATTTTGAAGTTTCTGTAATGAGTCTGGGGTTTTTTTCCTCAAAGCACTTGATTACAAAAGTTTTTCCTGTCTTTTTGAGAAGCAGAACCCACACATGTTTGGCATCTCTAATTCAAAGGAACTCCATACTTGGACATTAACATGTCCAAATCACCTTAACCCTAACTGCTAGAAACTCTCATCCTTTGCCCCTTTTTTGCTGAACACTGTCACAGCAATTTGTTTCTGTATTCACTCTCAAATTCCCTGGGGCACTGAAAAGAAACATGGTCACTGCATTTTTTAATTATTCCCATTACAGACAGCACAAAAATCATACCTTCAGCTGAATTTCTGCAGATGCCATTTTTTCTGCTGCAGCAAGCTCGTAGAGATGCTTGTAGTCAACAGGTTTATACTTCTGGCTGCAAAAGCCATTTCTTATGGGAACCACCAGGTTTTCTAGTCACACAAAAACACACACAGTCATTTCAAATTCTGGAGACATATTTAAAGTGTGAGTGATAAAGTAAAAGCATTACAGGCAGAAATTAGAAACAGCATATTTTTAAACAATAAGAGTTTCCATAACAAAGACTGTTGGTAAACATGGATTTAGAACAAACATTAAGATGTCAGAAATTATATATTAATCATTTGTCTATTTACAAATAGTTTATTAAAAAGTTTTTTTTTAAATCACAGAACCAGTCAGAGCTGGAAGGGACCTCAAGGATCATTTAGTTCCAACTCCTCTGCCATGGGCAGGGACACCTCACACTAGATCAGGTTGCTCAGAGCCACACCCAGCCTAGCCTTAAGAACCTCCAGGGATGAGGCTTCCACCACCTCCCCAGGCAATCTGTTCCAGTGACTCACTATCCTGATGCTAAAGAACTTCTTCCTAACATCTGATCTAAATCTCCCCTCCTCTAGCTTGGATCCATTCCCCCCAGTCCTATCACTACATGACACCCTAAAAAGTCCCTCCTCAGCTTTCCTGTAGGCCCCCTTCAGATACTGGAAGGCCACAATAATGTCTCCTCAGCGCCTTTTCTTCTCCAGACTGAACAATCCCAACTCTCTCAGACTGTCCTCATAGGAAGGGTGCTCCAGCCCTCTGATCATCCTTTATATATGAACCCTTGTATATGAACTTAAAGAATAATTCACTTTGAATTGGGTTTACTGGAATTCAGCTACGTTCTCCACCCATAAGAACAGCACCATTCCTCCACTAAACTTTTGTGGGCCCTGGGAAAGCAATGTACATCCTTACAAGAGAAAAAGGCACTAAATTGGAAGGAAAACATCATAGTTGGCCCCTGCTGCATGCAGTATGGATTATAACATCCACTTCCTGCAGTCTTATCATAAGCACTTGAAAGAGTGTTGTCCAAAACAGCCCAGAGGAAGTTCTGCTGAAGAAGCAGGTGAAGTCCAAGATGACACCAAGCTGTTCTTCCATCACACATACTGAAGATACTTTCCAACGACCCCTTTGATAAGTTTCACTGGGGGACTGCCATATTCCTTGCTCCAGCACTCTGGCCTTCAAAAGCTGTTTTGAAGTTGGGTGTCTGTTATTGTAGCCCTGCTCTAACAGTTTTAGCCAAAGAAGAACCATCTGATCTTCACAACACTCTCTTCTTTGGACGTTTGGCAGGCCAGCTGCACAGATCTTCATTTAACACCAGCATCTGCTGACTGAAGATGACCATGGTCCTAAAGCTGTGAAACAGACTTGCCTTCCTGTCCCACAGCAAGCTGGGCAGTTATCCCACATCCCCAAACAACACTTACCTCAAGTTTACCCTGGTGTCCTCCTCTAAGCTTACATTCCCATTCTTAGAATCCACTGCCTTTATTTCCTCTTCCTCCTCACCAATTTCCTAAGTGCGGCTAATGTCAGCATTTCCTGGTCACTTAAAATATATTATGTATACACCTAACACTGGGTGAGACAAGAACTGAGCGTCCAGATCAGAATCATAGAATCAGTCAGGGCTGGAAGAGACTACAAGGATCATCCAGTTCTAACCACCCTGCCATGGGCAGGGACACCTCACACTAGACCAGGCTGTCTGGAACCTCATCCAGCCTGGCCTTAAACACCTCCAGGGATGAGGCTTCAACCACCTCCCTGGGCAACTCATTCCAGTGTCTCACCACCCTCATGGTGAAGAACCTCCTCCTAACATCCAGTCTGAATCTATCCATTTCTAGCTGTGTTCCATTCTCCCTAGTCCTATCACTACCTGACAAAAAGATACAAGCCAAGATACAAACCCTGTCCCAACCCAACTGTCCACACAACAAGGCAGAGACACTCTCAAAGCACCCTGGATGCAGCATTGCCCAATACTGATAGGTTCTCCTGGTTCCTTGGCCCAAGTCAGTCTCCCACGAAAACAGGACAGCATCTTTCCTCCCCTCTCCCATCATGATCCACAGTTTCCACGAGCAGTTTCACTCCCTGAACTCGAGAGGATACACCACCTACACAGAGGAAGGCGTTCTCCTTTCCTCCTGCTTCTCAGCCCTGCTTTCTTCACTGCTAATCTTCTCAACACCCGAATTATTCCACCAACTCAGTGTTGTGCTAACTAGATTACAGCTTTGATCTTACATTATGACTTTTTTTTTATTCTATATACCCCTTAGACAAAAAAAGAAGTCCCATAGTTTGATCCATTAACTTCTTCCCTTTTATCTCTCCTATGAGATTAGCAGGAATAATCTCCTTTCTCCCAGTTTTCAGGCCTTTAGGTGGCTTTGTTCATCTGTGGGCTTTTATTCACATCAATCTAAAATTCTCACTCCTAAACCATTGAGATTTTATGTAAGATTTTTTTTTCCCCTCTCTCAGACAATGCTTAGAGCATTGTCCNCTTCATTCCTTAACTTCCAGCTGTCTGACTCTAGACTGGGTGATTTTCATGAAGTGGGGGGGCAGGTAACTCCCAAACCATCACAAGTTCATAGAACATCATTCCACATTCAAAGCAGTAAAAGTTCTGTCACCAAACCCTCTGAAAAGCTCCTCATTCACTTGTTCTTCCTAAGCCTATTACCCCTGGCATTACTGCTCCCAAAGGCTTGCAATCACCCCCAGCCTGCTAGAATACATTTCAGACAGTGTCCACACACACCAGCAGTAGGGTATGGCAGGAGCTTCAGAGCAACTCCAGAAGGTTGCTCATTCAGGCAAGTGCCTGGAGGCACCTGGCTTTGGAAGCTGTGATTCTCATCAGACCCCACCTGGAGTCCTGTGCACTGTTTCTGGAGTCCCCAGCACAGGAAGGACATGGAAGTGTTGGAGCAGGTCCAGAGGAGGGCCATGAAGATGATCAGAGGGCTGGAGCAGCTCTCCTATGAGGACAGGCTACAAGAGTTGGGGCTCTTCAGCCTGGAGAAGAGAAGGCTTCGAGGAGACCTTAGAGTAGCCTTACAGTATCTGAAGGGGGCTACAGGAAGGCTGAGGAGAGACTATTGACAAGGTCTTGCAATGACAAGACAAGGGGCAATGGGTTTGAACTGGCAGAGGGGAGATTTAGACTGGATGTTAGGAGGAAGTTCTTTCGAGTGAGGGTGGTGAGGCAGTGGCACAGGTTGCCCAGGGAGGTTGTGGCTGCTCCCTCCCTGGAGGTGTTCAAGGCCAGGTTGGATGAGGCCTTGAGTGCCCTGTGCTAGTGGGAGGTGTCCCTGCCTATGGCAGGGGGTTGGAACTAGATGATCCTTGAGGTCCCTTCCAACCTTACCATTCTATGATTCTATGATTGCGTGGTGTTCCAACATCAGAGATCCTCAGGTTATTCCAGGATAGCACACTACAGCACAGCTAAGTGTAAGAACAAAGGTGGGGCCACTGTCACCTTCCAGGGGAGACAGAGGTCTCACTGCCTCTCTGCAGTGTCTCTCTGTGCCTAATGTCAATGATTTTGGAAGCATTCCTACAGGCACGTCAGTGCATGCATTGGCAAGGTCCTCAGGCTGCAGTCAGCTTTTAGCCTTGGCACATGGCTTACAACTCCTGATCTGAAGGAGTCGTTCAACCACCTCACTAGCACAGAACTCTCCCACCACTTTTTCTGAGCTGTGGTAGAGATATCCAGGGGTAGAAACTTACACACACACACAATTGAAATTTACCAGATCAGCTCAGATGGCTTGGAAGTAAGACGAAGCTGTATTTACAGCAGAGGAAAATTTACAAGAATATAGACACAATATATTTACAGGTATTTATAAGTATATACAAATTAGAAATAATACAGAAATCCAAACTCCCTTCCAGGCAAAGAAACTGCCCAGAAGGGGCTCAAAGTCTCTCTTTCTCTCTTCCTTCCCAGAAACCAAATTAACCAGCAAAGCTTACTTGTTATCTGGTTAGCCAAGGTCAGTAGAAGATATTAGAGCAGAGCAAAGGGGAAGCATTCCAAAGAGGAACAAATTATTTACATTTTGTTTTCTTATCCCTTTCATCAAACCCATGAATGATATAGACTTCATTATTTTCTTTTCACAACCAATGATCTAATTTCTCTGATTAAAATATTCCAGTTAGCCTTAAACCAGCACAGGTACTCACAACTGCAACAGCCTGACCAGTTTTCTTTGGTCTATGTGTCAGCATTGTCATCTCCTTTAGGTACTCAATGAAATTGCAGTTTGGTGTCCCTATGTGACTGCTTCTCTAAGCCAGCTTTATTCCTCAATACAGTGGAGTAAGGATGAGAGACATGATCAAAAACCAAATTCGTGTAATCTTCTTTGTACCCTCTCCTTCTCACAATACAAAAGAGGGTTGACAACAAAAAGCATGGAAAGAGGATGAAGAATGTGGAAGTGTAAACTGATGGACGTGAAATAATAACAAACAGGGTGCAGGAAACAATTGGGAAGGGAGAAAGAATCATCCTGCTGAGTGAGGAGATGGAAAGAAGGAGGAATGCTAACAAATAACAGGGAGAGGCACTGTTTTTCTTTGGCTGGGTTGTTCTCATCTCTTCTAACCACATGAAAAAGTATCAGAGAACTGCAATTAAGTAGAAATAATTAATTTACTTAAGGCTAAACTCAGTGGTACCTAGGTTAAAAATAAAAGGTTCTTACTAGATTTGGTTTCTAAACAACAACAAAAGCTTGTAGAAATGTTTGGAAGCCTTAGAGATGTCTCTGAAAGGCCCAAGTTTAATTTAGCAACAGAATCTGGTCTTTTCTATACTCTTCAAGCTTTACATGAAACATAACTATACATAACTACACAGAGAGCTAATGGAAGAGCAAGCAAGAACCTGAGGTACTTCCTCAGGTAACTCACCTTCACCAACTTCATGTCCCTCATGTCCAACAGAAGAATGAGTTAACAGAGGACCCCTTTCCAAACCTCTAAACCTAAAGAATTTAATTTTGTCTGTGCTTTCAATATGTTTTTGCCTTTAACTTGTACATCTGCGCCATGTGAATCTCTGCTACTAACAATTCTGTTTCTACTACTGAGGACTTAACTCAGAAATTTTCTCAAGTCAGTATGGTTTGTCCATGTGAACTCCAAATTCAGGGACCTGGCATACAGGATGTAAGCTTTGCATTTAATAAATAATATACTGGATGAATCTTATAAAATTAATACTCTTTATACAAATATACCTTCATGTACACACCCAAATATATACAGACATGAACAAAAAGATATGAGACTTTGTGCTTTTAAAACACCTTTTCCATGATTTTCTATAACAAATACTAGCTAAAGCCTTAGGCAGTGATAACAGTAAATGAAAATATTTGGCCTTTTGCCCCAGGACTGTAAAGCTTTAGCACACAGATCCTCAGTAACTTCACACAAGGGAGGAAGCTTAAAGGATAAGGAATGGGCTTTGTCTTTCCAACATCTCTTTTAGGTTCTTTTCACAGTGAAACTGGCCAGTAGATATCAGCAGAAAGATCTTTTCCACCCAGTATTAGGAGCACATTGGCTGGAAGCAGTGCATCTGACATGGTTGGGCAGGGGATCTCATATCAAATGCTAGGGTAAATCCTTCAAAGCTGTTCCATGATCACACCTTCTTCAGGTCTGCCCTAAAGACTGTTGTATGCCACACGCCCACAGAAGGTCTGGCAATATGACTAGATCATGCCTCAGTGTGGAAGGATTGTTTCAAGTCACTCCTCAGGGCAGTCCCCAGTATGACTAGGCATTAAGGGCTGGAGAGCAGCCCAGCAGAGAAAAGCTGAAGGTGCTGGGGGCTGAAAAGTTGGAGATGAGCCAGCACTGTGCGCTCCCAGCCCAGCCCCAGTCATGTCCTGGGCTGATCCACAGCAGCACAGGCAGGAGCTGGAGGAAAGGGATTCTGCCTTGTGGTTCGCTCTGCTGAGACTCCCATCTGTAGTGCTGGGGCCAGCTCTGGAGCCCTCAGCACAGGAGACACAAGGACCTGTTAGAGTGAGGCCAGAGGAGGCCAGGAAGATGATGATGCTATAAAGACAGGCTGAGGCAGTTGGGCTTGTTTAGCATGGAGAAGGCCCTGGGAAAACCATACTGGGGACTCTCAATATATAAAGGGGCTTTTGTAAGAAAAGCAGAGAGATGTTTGAGCAGGGCCTGTTGTGACAAGAGAAGGGGTGATGGTTTGAACTAAAAGAGGGAGACTGAGACTGGAGAGAAGGAAGAAATGCTTGATATTGAGGGTGGTGAGAGCCTGCCCCATGTTGCTCAGAAAAGTGGTAGCTGTCCCATCCCTAGAACCATCCCAGGTCAGCTTTCCTGTGGCTCTGAGCAACCTGCCCTAACTGCAGAAGTCCCTGCTGACTGCCGTAGAGTTGAACCAGATGAGCTTTGAAGGTACCTTCAACCCAAACTAGCCTGTGATTCCATGACCAGAATGCTGTAGTACAGTGAGTATTTTAGAAGTAGTTTTATTCTAGACTCTGATAAAGCAATCAGAACAGGATAGCATACGTACCTACATCACTCATCCTGTGAGCAGCAGAGAATGTGCTGTGGGCCAGGTCACTCTTTTTTTTTTTTTAATGTGGTTTTGATACCTGTTGAGGAACAAACAGATGTTTTGAGAATGTCAACACTGTGGCTGCAACCTAAAAAGCACAGTCAAAAAAAAGTGCTGTTTTCTGAGGGGAGCAGACTCACCTCACTAAATTTACCCTTTACAGTCAGGGTGGTGAGACACTGGCACAGGTTGCCCAGGGAGGTTGTGGATACTCCCTCCCTGGAGATGTTCAAGGCCAGGTTGGATGAGGCCTTGAGTGACCTGTTCTAGTGGGAGGTGTCCCTGCCTATGGCAGGGGGTTGGAACTGGATGATCCTTGAGGTCCCTTCCTATTCTATGATTCTAAATGTAATGGAACAGGAATTCTACGAGTTCATCTTTCACTTCAGGAGGTGCCTCATATGCCTCCTATCATTTAGCAGCTAAAAAACACCCAAATAAATTATTTCCTTAATGAATCTTTAGTGCTGCCCTCCCCCAGATCACCCATTTGCTTTGTGCTTTCCAAAATACAACCACCTTACTGACCTTGATGTAAGGGAAGTCTTTGAAGAGTTCTTAGCTTTTTAGAAATTAAGCCTGAAAAGGTAACTCTTTTCTTTACTGTAGAGACCCCCTTTAGGAGTGTCTGTATTAACACTTGTCAGCACCAGTCAGCAGTTTCAGAGAGTGGCTTAGTTCCTGATGAGCAGCTATAGCAGGCAGCACACATCAGGTATTCACATCACCTTGGGATAAACCTGACATTAAGATGCAATAAGGTCTACAAGGGAGTGAAAAACCTGTCTTAAAAAAAACAAAACAAAACAAAAAACTTACTTTCACCTCTGCTAAGCATGCATTGGGCACCAGCACAGGTTTTGCATACAAGAGCAGCAGTAGAGATCACAAAGAGGTGTTTTAGCTGAATCATGCCAGGAGAAGAATGTCATCTTCAAACAGCCTCCCCACAAACCCTCTCCCTCAAGTCCAGCTCCAGCCATCTCAAAGTTTCCCGGACACAAAATTCCATCCACTTTGTCACACCTGTGATGTTTGCCTGATCCCACAGGAAAGAGCAACACAGTAAATAGCAGATCAGCAAAGTCTGCTAATTTGTGTATTGCGATTTCTCTGCTGTTCCAGTGAGCTGAACCATTTATCCATGCAAATTCCAAGGATGAAACAATGCAACAAGGAGGAGAGAAGAGCAGCACAAGCAACTGCTCTGACTGCTATAGTCAAATAAAAATGTGAGACTGCAACCCAAGAGATTTAGCACTGTGCTTTCCTGGGAGCTATGTTTCTTCATGACAACATCTGCATTGCAGAATCATCAAAAACAGCCAAAGTGTGAAAATGTGACCCAGATGGACAACAGTTTCATGAATGAGCTTCTGCAGCTACCATGAACACACGGTCAGTGCAGCTGCCATTGCAGCCACACCAGCACACAGACATCCTCACACACTCCTGGTTCCTCAAGCTCAAAGGTGGTTTGATGTTCATTCTGTACATGCTCACTATGCAAGTTACAAAGCAAAGAGAATTCATGTCCAGCAGGCTTTGTACAGTCAATATTCCATGACTAAAGCAGGAAGCAAACAGTGAGCACTCGCTGATAAAGTGGGACACTTCTCAGTGCTGCTTAGCGCAGACTCTCCAGTTTGATTTAGCAATGCTCTGAAGCTGCCCTTTGCACTAACCATAGAATTACAGAATTATCAGGGCTGGAAGGGACCTCAAGGATCATCCAGTTCCAAACCCCCTGCCACAGGCAGAGACACTTCACACTAGATCAGGCTCTCCAGAGCTGCATCCAGCCTGGCCTTAAAAATCTCCAGGGATGGAGCTTCCACCATCTCCCTGGGCAACCTGTTCCAGCATCTCACCACCCTCATGCTGAAGAACTTCTTCCTAACATCCAGTCTGAATCTACCCACTTCTAGCTTTGCTTCATTCCTCCTAGTCCTATCACTACCTGACATCTTGAAGTCTCTCACCAGCTTTCTTGTAGGCCCCCATAGTCTAAATATCACCCACCTTCTCCTCCAGAACGGCCAGTCATTAACAATAAAGGAGCCTCCTCAAATTAGTTCTGAAAGGAACTGACAATATCAGCTGGTCAGAAGCTGCATTAATATCATCTGATCACAAGGACACACAAGAATAAGAAAGTAAGGCAATGCATGAGGGAGTTCATTGCCCTTTGAAGGAATAATGTATATTTTATAGCAGCCACCTGGAAATAAATCCACAACTCCATCCCAAAGTCTATGCACTCCTCAAAAGCAGAGGGAAAAAGAAAGGAAGAGAAAGGTTAGCACATTGGTACTGTTGATACCATTTTTCTCTGCTTAAAGCAATTGTTTGGTTTCAGCCTGTAACTATGTAACACTGCCAAACTCACCCAGAGAGAGAGGCAGTTCTCCAAATGTAAACCAACTTTGGCCTATTTGTCATGGTAATGCTTTATCTATACATCAACTTATCTACATGTCATTTCCTACCTGTAGAGATACTTCCCTTGGAGTAGATGGGTTTTAAAAATCAAATTAATTACCTATGTAAAGCCTCAAGGGTAGGGATTTACCTAACAGTGCAGCATGGGATCTACTTCACTTATTTCTTCAAGATGCAAGTTCAAATGTGGGTCTCTTTAGCTTGGAGAGAAGGAGGCTGAGAGATGACTTCATTCATGTTTATAGATATGAAGAGTGAGTGTCAGAAGGACAGAGTCAGGCTCTGCTCAGTGATGTCCAATGATGGGACAAGGGGCAATGGATACAAGCTGGAGCATAGAAAGTTCCATGTGAACATAACGAAAAATGTTTTCACTGTGAGGGTGACAAAAGATTGGAACAGGCTGCCCAAAGAGGTTGTGGAGTCTCCTTCTCTGGAGGCATTAAAAATCTGCCTGGATGCATTCTGGTGTGACCTGCTTTAAGTGATCCTGCCCTGGCAGCAGGGGTGGACTAGATCAATCAAGGTCCCTTCCAACACAATGTCCAGCGGTTCTGTTGATTCCTTCCAACCTAAAGTCAGAATATATTTTTCTATTTCTTCTTTGAAAGGTCAATGATGCATGGGCTTGTCTCTATTTCTAGGAGGAATCATTGGAAACATTAACTGGAACAAGAAGCACTCAATTACCAACACACAAATATTTAAGCTATAGGCTGAACAATTTAAAAAGCATTTAAAGATAATTATTTTTATTCAGGTTGTTTACAAGTCACATAATCACAGGAACATTCAGGTTGGAATTCAGGACCCTTGGGATCAACAAGTCAAATCCATATCCCTACTCTACAAGGTACACCCTAAACCATATCCTCAGGTACCACAGTCAAACAAATTTTAAACACATCCAGGATTGGTGGCTTCGCCACCACCTCCCTGGACAACCCATTCCAATGCCTGACCACTCTTGCTGGGAAAAATGTTTCCTACTGTCCAGTCTAAACCTACCCAGTTGCAGCTTGAGGCCATTCCCTCTTGTTCTATCACCTGTGAGGAGAGATCAGCAGTCGCCTCTCCACAAGGTACTTTCAGGTAGCTATAAACAGCAATGAGGTCTCTTCTCAGACTCCTCCTTTTCAAACTAAGCAGCTCCAGCTCCTTCAGTTGCTTTTCATATTTTCAAGGTCCTTCCCTTCATTGCCCTCCTCTGCACTTGCTCCAGCACCTCCACACCCCTCTTGTAATGAGGTGCCCAAAACTGAACACAATACTTGAGGTGTGGCCTCACCAGAGCCAAGTACAAGCAGACAATCACCTCCTTACTCCTGCTGGACACAGTATTTCTCGTACAAGCTAGGATGCCAATGGCTTTTTTTGCCACTTGAGCACACTGCTAGCTCATATTCAGTCCCAGATCCCTTTCCACCAGACAGCTTTCCAGCCACACTGCCCCAAGCCTGTAGCATTGTTTGGGGTTGTTGTGACCAAAGTACAGGACCTTTCCTTGTTGAAGCTCGTGCCACTGACATTGGCCCATGGATCCAATCTATCCAAGTCCCTATGTAAAGCCTCCCTACCCCCATGTGATCAACACTGCCACCTAACTTGGTGTCATCTGTAAACTTCCTGATGGCACACTCTAGGTCTTCATCAAGATCATCAATAAAGATGTTAAACAGAAGTGGTCCCAACACTGAGCCCTGGGGGGGGCTTAAGTTTAGTTTAGTATCCCTAGTGTTACAATTCTTCCCAGGAGGAAGGGGAAATAGACATAAGAAATTTTGTAATTAAAAAAGGCAAAGGGGGGGGAAATCTTAAAAACAAACAAGCAAAACCACCAACCAACCAAAAAAGTAAAATCCTGCAAATTGCCATAGTTACCTGTGGCATTCTACAATATTCACTACTTTCTGGAAACACTACTTTCAGCACAATTATGTGACACAATCTCCCACTGAATTTAGAGTAATAAAGGTTGAACAGGAAAGCTTAAAACACTAATAATAAGCTCAGAAAGCAGAGAAAAAAAAGCCCACTAGAGGACAACTCAACATATTTGATTAGCAGTGCTTGCTTGCCAATTTCCTCTTCAGGTTTTCAATGGGAATCAAAACCAAACCCAGGCATACTTCTTTGCTGAAGTCTACCCTGCCCTTGGAGAGCCACACACCTCAATTTAGAGCAAAGGGAAAAGATCAAGACAGACTGAAATTCTTCATTTCAAATGTTTTTGACTGATGAGCCTAAACTAGATCTCTGTCATCACCACATTTCCCAGCTTCATTCAGGAAGATGTGAATATTTAACATTTCTGTGTTCCTAAAGACACCTGCACCAACCCAAGAGTGTGGGATGACTGCACTCAGCCTCTCTTACACCACCACATGCTACCTAGAATTGCACAGGGCCAACAACAGCAGAGGGGAGAACTCACAGCAGGATTCTGAACAAGTATGGTCCTTGTCCAACAGAGCCACTCGAGCTCTGCCCAGCAGCAGCCTGAGTTTCAGACAGCAGGAGGTTCTCCCACAGGGTCTTGTGTACTATGGTGAATATTTACACAGCAACTGTGACCTTCTTTAGCACAGATACCAGCAAGGCTGCCACGTTCTGAGATCCTGAAAACAGCCACAAATATATCTGTGTTAGGCTTGCAGTGGATTGGCTGCAGCTTCATAGAAACATCTGGATTTAGATGTAACAGCCCTGTGACAGCAGCAGTTTCGACCAAGTGGCCAGAAGTCATAAATTCATAGAATGGTTGGGTTGGAAGGGACCTTAAACATCATCTAGTTCCAATCTCCTGCCATGGGAGGGACATCTCCTATCAGACCAGGTTGCTCAAGGTGCCATCCAACCTGGCTTTGAACATCTCCAGGGAGGGGCATCCACAACAACCTCCCTGGGCAACCTGTTCCAGTGTCTCACCACCCTCACTGCAAAGAACTTCTTCCTAATCTCCAGTCTAAATCTTCCTTCTTCCAGCTTTGCCCCTCTCATCCTAGCACTACAAGCCCTTATCAAAAGTCACTCCCCAGTTCTCCTGCAGCCCTCTTGAGGTACTGGAAGACTGCTTTAAGGTTTCCTTGGAGCCTTCTCCAGGCTGAACAGCCCCAACTCTCTCAGCCTGTCCCCACAGGGAAAGTTCTCCAGCCCTCTGATCATCTCCATGGCCTCCTCTGCATCCACTCGAGCAGTTCCACATGCCTCTTATGCTGGGGGGGGGGGGGGGGCAAAAAAAACTACACAGTCCCCCGGGGGGGGTCCCAACAGA
>WBNM01013136.1:0-26160 GCA_013399055.1 Ramphastos sulfuratus | reverse complement strand
ACAGTGCTCCAGGTGGGGTCTCAACAGAGCAGAATCCCTCAAATTAAAAGCAGGAAAATATATCTACAAAGGGAAACACAACATGGAATAGCCCTAAGTACAGAGTGAGACATCACAGCTCCTTGCCAAGTCACAATGAGAGCTCTGTAGCAACAAAACCACATCTGGCTGGCCTTATCTGCTAGCACTTTCCATTCTTGTCACCCAGTTTCCCCAGGCATTCAGTGGGGGGTATTTGAGTACAGTGGAATAAACCAAACAACAGAAGATTCTCTGAGTCCGCTTTTATGTTCACAAGGTTAGTCCGTAGAAGGGCTTTGAAATCTCCCACTGTCAGTTTACAGTCCCCCATCTCTTTGGGACCAGATACTTCCATGGGCAGGAGAAGGTGCTGCCTGGCAGTGCTCTGGGAGCTGAGGTTTGCACTGCACTCAAGGAAATCCCTCTGATCCCAGCCCCAGCACAACAACTGTGATTCAGCAGTTTCAAAGAGCATAACATCTACTTCCATTTTTCATTCTTACAAGCATAAGCCATGAAAAAAAAAAAAAAAAAAATCACATGTAGCAGCATTTTATTCCCCTTGCATTTTCACTCCAGTTGACAGAGTGTAAAGCAAATGACTCAGTGGGTATTTCAGATTTTCACCACAGCTCCTGGATTTTGTAGTGCTTTCAAGCACCTTCAGCCTTTTCCTCTGCAAGAGAGCATTGGAATTTTTGCATTTTAACTTTAAAAAGAGTAATTTCCACTATGTCCATGACCTCATTAAATTCTGAGATCTGTTAGTACTACTTCTAGTTGTGGAGCCTGTGTTAAAAATGGGAAAGAAAAAAAGAAAATCAATTTAGGGTGAGGCTTAATATAGCCACATCATAAAAATGCTTTTTACAAAGATGGAGTTATTTGTGGGTTTAAAGATGACAAATTTAATTGATGGGAGTGAGTTAATTTTGGGGATGCTTCCTCAGCCTCTCCCTTGCAAGCCCTTGTCAACTTCAGAGATGTGGCACTGAGTGAATATTTCAGCTTACAGTCCAGACTTCAAATTTCATGATGAAAATTACTAGCTTTTAAAGGTTTGCAGCTGCTTGAGCAGGGCTAATGACCTACAGCTAATGATTTTCTTCTATATATAGGTGGGTTTGAAGTTAAAAAAAAAAAACAAAACAAACAAAATCCAAAAAAAGTAGAAATACCAACTTCAGGAAGTCTTTGCTGCCTTAAAAAAAAAAAAAAATCTTTTCACCTTCCCAGTTTACAACAGAGTAATTTTAATTCACATGGTTTTCTGAAGGAAGATTAGTCAGTAAGTAGAGCTCCTTAGAACAAGAGCAACTTCTCTTGCTCTGGCACTGGGAGTGTATTTCCATTGGGAATAGGTTTGTTTCTGTGGGCACTTTTGGCAGTTAGTTTAATATCATCCACAAAATGCAGCTGGAACTTGGTCAACTCATTTAGTATTTGCAATCAGAAAGATTAAGATTCATGAAGATTGACATCTTAGCATGTAAACACTGAAAATCCTCTTTAGAACATGGCCACAAGGCAATTTGGGTACTACTCAGAAAGGGGCTTTCCCTTCCCTAAAACATTATGTTAGGGATAAAGAGGCATGGAAGCAGAAAATTTGAGTTTCCAGTGCTTTTTCTGAAGGGTCTCTGTGGTGGGTTGAAAATTACCCCCAAACAAAAGTCACCAGACTAGCTCAGAAGGCTTGGAAGCAAATGAAGTATTCACAGCAAGCTAAAATCCAAAAGCATGTAATACAATTCATATGTACAAAATATATCTACATTTATTTACAATTCAGAAATAACACAGAAATCTCCCCTGAACAAAGCCAGAGGGGGCCAACCACCACCTTCTCCCCAAGGGAGAAAGCCAGAAAGGCCCCAATGGTTATTTGCTCAGCCAAGGTTAGTGCAGCAGGGCAGAGCAGCAAAGGGCAAGAAGCAGGAAGCAGAAGTGAAGAGAATCATAAAATGGTTTAGGTTGGAAGGGACCTCAAAGCTCATCCAGTTCCAACCCCCCCACCATAAGCAGGGACACCTCCCACTAGTACAGGTCACTCAAGGCCTCCTCCAACCTGCCCTTGAACACCTCCAGGGAGAGANTCCAGCCTGTCCAGGTCCCTCTGGATGGATCTTTGCCCTCTAGCAAGTCGACTGTGCCACACAGCTTGGTGTCACCTGCAAACTTGCTGAGGCTGCACTCAGTGCCTCTGTCCATGTTAAATAGCACTGGTCCCAGCACTGACCCCTGAGGGATGCCACTTGGCACTGGTCTCCAGGTGGATATTGTGCCCTTCATCACCAATCTCTCTCTGTGTGCGACCATCCAGGCAGTTCCTTACCCAGCAGTGCTCCACCCATCAAGTCCATGTTTTTCCAGTTTGGTGGCCAGGATGTCATGTGGGACAGAGTCAAATACCTTACTGAGGTCCAGGTAGATGACATCAGTTGTCCTTCCCTTGTCCACTGTTGCTGTGACTTCATCACAAAAAGCCACCAAATTTGTCAGGCATGATTTGCCCTTGGTGAAGCCATACTGGTTACCACCTATCACCTCTGCTTTGTTTTCCAAAGCCATGGATCATGGCTTATGCATCAGACTTTACCCTAAACAGCAAGTGAATGGAATGATACAGACTTATTGTTGTTCTTCTGTATCCAAGATAATTCTTCATTTAAAATTTTGCATAAAGCTAGAGTGTTAACTCTAAAACCACCACAGTCTCCTAAGCACTGGAGCCACAAGAGTTTCCACATCCTGGTTGCTGGTCTTACCCATATGTATGAAGGGATAATCTACTCCACAGGTTTTGGAATGGTGCATCCACCTTACATCCCAACACTCTAAACCAAAGTGAGATGTCATGACATTGGAGTTTGACCCAAAACACTTGATCCAGTCACTGGATGCAGGTGGTTCAGGTGTCTGAGGAGACAAAGTGCTGACTCCTGTCTCCCCTGAAAGCGAGGACTGCTCAGGAACTGTAGCTCCCAGCAATGCCAGATCCCTTCTCACCAACACAGAATCCTTCCCTCTCCACCCTGTGCTGTCAGCAACAGGATGGTAGCTTTACTGAAGATACCACCACAGGGTCCTAGTCTGGAGACCTAAGCAGCAGGGAAAGGGCAAAGGAGCATTTTAGCTTGAGAAGGAAGAACCAGACAGCTCAGCAGCTTTGGAAGAAAGCTCTACAAGAAATAAAAAGGCTGCATCAGGGAGCTCTGCCAAGCAGCACTATGTGCTGTACGATTGCATGGGAGGATGCAAACTCTTCTCTAAGTACCAGCAATCTGTAGCCAACTTTGACAGCAGGAGCAGTGTCTTGCACAGCCAAACCCCTGCTTTGCATCCTTAGTCCAGCTTCCAAAGCTGGCTTCTGGTCATGCTCCTGCCTTCCCCATCAGCTTGCAGTACCTGTTCCAGCTCTGCTGTACGTGGTCAAAGCACAACAGCATGGGATTTAAAATTAAATTAAAACAGATCAGGGTCAGGCACTTCAGCTGGAAATGAAGGGGATACCACTTCACTTTCATTATCCTATCAAACCTTTAGTGGGGTTAAGATTTTATTAGGTTAAATACAATGAATCAGGCTGCGGGGACATTTTGAAATTATGAGCAATGTAAAGGCTGGACTCAACATCTGTCCCCAGAAAAATAATTGTACAGGGAGCTAACAATTGAGTCTCTCACAAGCTTAAAATAATCCCCATTTCTCTGCTCTAGACAGGCACCATTCCTTCTGACAGCCTTTTTGGTTTCTGACCACCCCAGAACGACTTCTGTTGCTAAACTTGGGAAGCACTTGATGCAAGCACTACCTGGTAGCTCCCACTTAACTCTATATGAAGGACAAAACACCTTATTATTGAAAAATGGGGAATATTTGAAAGCTTTAAGAAACCTGCATCCATCACCCCCTACTTCTCTTTATAAAAACCTTTTATTACTTTTATTACCTTTACTGCTCCCTGCCCAGCTGCCACATTAGCGTCGCTCTCCTGTACTGCACATTTTGGGACCCATCACCCTAATCTGAGTCCATCTGGCCAGTTTTTAAAATGACTGGCTTCTCCCAACACAAGAAACACTGTTCTTTTTGAAATCCAACTATGGATACTCTGTATTAGCAGCAGCAGAGCTGTCCCTCTGGGCTATTTACTTACTGGTCCCTTTGGCTTCTCTTTTTTTTTGGTACTGACATGTTTCTGATGGAAGGTCAGCATTTGAACAGAACTTCACATATTTGCCTCAGCTTCATCTCCTTTGAAAGGGAAGTAAGAGAATACATCTGTAACAACAGAACTGCTGTAAAAAAAAACACCCAACTGACTGGCCATTTTCTGTAATTTTATGGTGTTTAAGAGCTCCTTCCCCTCCAGCCTACCCATTTCTCTCTTCTGCAATGATGTCACACATTTACATTTATTCTCAGCCCTGTAACAGACATTATTTTCTGTTATCACAGGCTCAACATTATGACTTCACTAAAACACTGAAAATTAATGTTAAGATGGTTTTGGAAAGGGCAAGACTGTATAAACCTGTGTTTTATCTTCAGTAGCCAGAAAATGTACCAATTGAAATGATAAAAGCACCACAAGTTAAATTTGTTTCTGGCTTAATGCTGATATGCCCAAAAACCTCTTCTGTACTGTAAAAGATCATCTAAGCCTGAATTGAGATTCCCTGCTTCAAGGCTTGGGTCAAACTTCACTACAGCCCCTAGGTAGGAAGTCTTGATGCATCTCAGAAAAAGTGCAAGAGCTCAAAGTGACACAGAGCAAAAAGCCTGTAGTGCACAGAAAGCCTTTTCCAAGGATGCTAAATCAGCTGTGGCTCAACCAGCCACCACCAATTTAGAATTTCATTGCAATTCAGAGCTCTTATAGCTAATAACAAATATGACCTCTTAAAAGATTATGCCTCCCATTCAACCAAACATTTCTTAATGTAAACACTCGTGTGTGCCTGAGGTATAAGACTTAAGAATATTCTTAAATATGGGAACACCAAATAGAAGGCAAGAGCCTACTCCCTCTTATTTAAATAGAAATTAAACTCTCCAAGTGTTAGTCAGCACTTCTGGAGCCGGCAGAGCCTGCAGCCTACCTATCACACCCCATGACATGCTCCTGCTGGGGAAGGTCCCAGCTCCACAAGCATGAGCAGTCTCAACTAGTTGAACATTAACTTTGAGGGAGCCCAGATTGCACTGCCTGGGTTCCACAAGCCATTTGCACACATCAGTCTCTGCAAATTCAGGTCATGAGTGCCATTTTTTCCCTCTCAGCTAAACTGCTAATCAGCAGAAGGGCAAAACCACTGGGTGGGGAGGCAGCGTGTAATGATCTGGACATGCTATTTAAACCAGAACTTTTGGTGCATATTTTAAAATCACCCACGTTGCTAAATGTAAAATCAATACTGTGAAGCCACACCAGCCCTGCACAAAATATAATTAACAGCACAATCAATGGCATTTAACAGCAACTCGCATTGTGCGAGTGAAGGGTGCTTCGTTTCACAGCAGCCCGTGCTAGGATCCTGCCAGAGGTCCCTGTAAGCGACTCGTGAGCACACAATTACAAACCTGAAAGGAGCCCCTGGCTTCATCAACAACTCGGAACACAACAGCAAGGGGAACTGTGATGACAGATTAGGACAGATGTTTCCTAAACCATCCTAACTCAGGAAAAGAAACCCAAACAAAGAAGTCCCTTATTTCCTGTGCTCACTTCTGAATACCTGGAGATTTCTTACATCTTGTGTGGAAGGTTCTTTTCCCAGATTTTGAAGTTTAAAGGAAATGTTAATTGCTTACCATGCTGCCATAAAAAAAAAAAAAGGGAATATTAACATGCAGTTGTTGTTAGGGAAAAGCAGCAGTGTTGCTGCCTTTGTAGGCATCGAGTAAAACCACCAAACAAATAACCAGCTTTATCCTTTAATCAGATCCATTCTCTTCTTCTAGTTGAACTATCTGAAAATGGCACCCATCCAGAACCTTTTAATCTTGCAGCAGTCAATCCTTTCCCCAGGAATTAAACACACAGTATAAAATACTTTTATCAGTTGGTGTCAAAACAGTTGCTAGACAAGTCCCATAGTTTGATTATCATTTAAATTTGTGTTCCCAAAAGGAGAAGTTCTGGCTCTGTTTGAAATAAAGGCGAGTATCAGAACTTGCATGTCCCCAAAAGAGACAAGAGTCTTTATTGTCCATGATAATCTCATTACTTCCTCATTAAGTAAAACTTAATCCAAAGTAGGCAGATCAATTTGAGTAACACTTAAAACAATCAGCCTCATGGAATACTCGGTCACGCTGCAAGGGAGGGGAGAATAGCTCATCTGCTTGCAGAGTATCGGAACGTTACAAGAGAACTACTATTCCCTCTCTATTCCTTGAATACTCCAAGTAGCTAATCCAAGATAAAATGAGCTTCAAAAAACACTTCCTACAGAAAATAAGAATTGCCAAAAGCAAAGTAAAATAAAGGAAGTAAATTTTTTAACAAGTTGACATGAAAGAGTAGGAAATGAAGTCACCCAGTCCAGCGTGCAGCCTGACTCAAGAGTCAGCTGGCATTGCACTTCATTGTGTGGAACAAAGAGCACACAACCCACTCCACCGGCCCAGTGCCCCTGCTGCAGGGGCCAGCCAGCTGCAGGCACCGCACCTGGCAGACGACCTTTAACTGAGGCTGCAACGGAAAATGCTCCTGTGCTTTCAGTAGTTAATTATTAGAGCATGGTTTGGGTTGGAAAGGACTGTAAAGATCATCTAGTCCCAACGCCCTGCCATAGGCAGGGACACCTTCCACTGGCCCAGGTTGCTCAGAGCCCTGCCCAACTTGGCCTTGAACACAGCCAGGGTTGGCACCCCCACAACTTCCCTGTGCAACTTGGGACAAAATGCTGTTTTGCTGAGCTGAAGGCAACAATGCCTAGGCATTATTTACACATTTTTGGATTTGAACACAAGAAGTTTCCTGGGCTGCATTAGACACTTTTTCATTAACATTCCACCTAGTCCTATTTATTACCTTCACATCTAACAGAAGGTTACAAACCCTGCTTCAATGTCTTAAAGATTTGCTGGAAGACATGAGCCTGAGCACCCTACAATTTTTCTCCAGTACTTAAGTAACAACTGTGTAGTTAAATCAATCTTCACCTGCCTGATTCAAAGCCTATTTGGTTGTTCACTAGCCTCTGTGGAAAGCAGACTTGTAATGGTGCAACAAGCAAATCACCACTCTGCTACTCTGCTATCAGTCACATAAAATGCTTAAATCTACATCACTCATTTAGCACAACAGAAGTAAAGATGCTGTAACAGGAAACTGAGGGGAAACAATGTTACCTGCACTACAAGGCATCCAGGCTTTGCCTTGAATCCTCCTCCCCCCTCACCCCCCACTCTTTTCTGTTAATGGAAAACAAAGCCAAAGCTTGAGACTCTATAAAGTGATTGATATTAGTAGAACAAAATATTGCAATTATCTCTTAAGGCCCACCAGTTTTGGAACCAAGCATTTCAGCCACCCATATAAACCCACATAGTCTTTTTTTCCTTAAACCAAAAAAAAGGGATGTGATTCACATGAGACTAGATCTCTTGGTACTTTTCTCCACTGTTACAAGTAATTTGCTTCTTTGAGATTTCTTTGCTTTACAGCACCAATGAGATGATGCTCCTGGCCCAAAACTTGACCTGCTAAAACAAATCAAATCAATTCTTCTTGCTTATATGTAAGTAGAACATTTAATGAGATGTTAACCAAGGTTAACCACATAAAACCTGACAGCTTTTAGATGATCGCAAAAGCAGCATCTTCTCGTGACAGTTTTCATAGAAGGAAGGCTAAAAAGAAAATGTGTTGCTAGAGGTGTAAGAACAAGGAGGAAATGATTGGGATGAGAGTGGAGTCAGGAATTTGGGAGGAATGGAATGAGCTGGGAAATGTAAGAGGTTCCAAAGAGCACAGCCTGGGACAGGCCAGTCAACAGGGTAAAGCAAATGTCAGCAGACAGGCTGGATCTCCCCAGGTGGCTCTCAGTGGACAGTGACACTGAAGTGTTCTCAGTTACTGATGTTCTCCTGCCACCAGATGACCACCCTGATGACAACCATATTTTTGCAGTGAGACAGTGCTGGATTGCCTGTAACCTGGTTGAGCCAAACAGACCCCATCTCCTCAAACAGCCCAGGCATCCACAAAGCTGTGTTGCCATGGGTGATCTGACCAGACAAAGCAAGCACAGGCAGTAACCAACAATTCAAGTGCAATGGCTTCTAACCAAGAGAGAGGCTATGGACTGCACCTCAGAAATGTCAGAGGTGGATTCCATGTGTAACAGTGCAGGGCCAGTGGAGTAAGGATACAATCTAACAGGCAGGGACAGCTAAGGATATAGACCCTAAAGGAGCAGTAGCAGAACAGAGTGTCCTGTGAGAGGCATCACATCTACTAAACCATCAGATACTAAAATACTCAAGAACTAGGCAGTAGCAGAAGCTCAGTGGAAGACAGCTAAAGCAGCTCAGGGTATGCAGAAATCAAGTCACTCCAAAAATAAATCACCTACTGAAGACTGGGCTTAAAAATTGAGGACAAAGGATGTGGATGAATGTTGTAAAGAAAAAAAAAAAATCTCACATCCTTGCTGCTTTTCAGACAGACCAATTAATGTGATTTTGTTCCCAGCACTGTAAAATGGCTGGGAACACATTTTTCAGAGTCATCATAATTTTCTTCTTCTCAACTGGCTAAAGCCCCTATTTTCTCAAAGCAGGAAGGGGCAGAAAAGTGCAGTTCTTTGTTTTATAGACTGAATCAAAATATTTTAAGTTGTCCTCCCTTTCTGCACATGATCCTGCCTTTGCTCTTGCCTTCTGTGCAGTATTTTAAACCATTTCCGCCTACCTCATTTTCATGCTAGCTTCATTACTGATATTTTGTCCTTTAAGAAACCCAAACCTGTATGGAAGGGGTCACTGACCCACTGCTGGGGGCCTGCTCCCCACAGCTCTGCTGTCAGACCAATTTGTGTAAGCATTTCTTAATGAGCTTCAGGCAGAACTGAGCTGACCTGGTTTGTACTGCATAGGGGTCCAGTCTCTCTCTATCAGTGCCTCAAGAACATATTCCTCTGAGTAAGTCACATTTCTCCTTAAGCTGAGATACTTTTCCCCATTTTGCCCTGTGGGAAGCTGTAGCTTTCTCAGTTGCAGTGATCTGTACATTTATGGCCATACTTAAAAGCAATTCTGCATCAACCCTCTAAGGGTTTAACAGGCTGCTTCATGAACCAAACTCCAGGTGAAGGCAAACAGGACTAACAGTTACAGGGAAAGAGGAACTGGAGGCAGCATGACCTCATGAGCTCACACCAAAGACCATCACTATACCTTCAGCTAGCCTAGCTGATTGTTGTCTGACAGCAGCATCCATGGAGCCTCAGAATATCTGTCTGCAGTCTAGGAGACAGCAAGCAAGAGGGACAGATCATTTATATGATTGAGAAACCACTGCAGGTGATTTTGTCAGGAGCATCAGTATGGGTTTGTACAGCTTTGGCCAGCTCTGCTAGGCCATGCCTGCAGAGCTACACACAGGGAAGCATTTGGCACAGCTTCACTTTCTATCACTGCACAATGTCTGACATCCCACTACAAAAAAAAAACCAAAAAAACCAACAAAGCATGCTTGTCTGAATCCTCCCATTTACAGCCCCTGGAAATGTGCAGTCCAGAAACATGAATCAATCTTCTCTGCACATGTCCTTTGCTGTGTCCTTATCCCTAAGGATCTCTAGATTTCAGTTTGAAATTCTGCACCCCTAAGAAAAATTACAACTTGGTACATTTCTCAACAGTTTTTCCAGGCCTCAAATATGGCTTACTAAGAAGATAGGTGTTTTGTTCAGCTTGAGAATTCTAGCAGAGCAAAGGATTTCAGCAAGCCTTCTCCTGTCCTTCAGCAGATCCAAGTGCCTGCATTCTCCAGAGTTGGATTGCTTTGGGTTTTGCTGTTGTGGTTGGTTCATTCATTCTACAAAAAGTCACAAGCTTAGGACCTAAAAACCCACAGAATGACTGCTTATCATGGTTTAATCACCTCTTCTTTAACAGCTACCCCTTTTCCTCACACCCGCTCACCAGATCATCCATTCGGCTGCTGCCAAGCCACCCAGTTTTGTCAGATGCAGCAATACTCAATAGCAGCCCCAATTTACAGCCTGGTTTCTCCATCAGCTGGCTTCAGCAGCAAAGCTTACAGAAGACTTCACCAAGCACTGCTTCCTGCCCTCCCACCTCAGTATGCTACCTCCAAGCAAAACAGCAAAGCCTCACACTAAGCTGAATCAATACATTTGTACAGGGTTCTTCTGTTTCGACAAGAAAAGGTTACTTTCCTTAAACCTGAGTTGACTCAGCAACTGAGCTGAAAATGCAGCCCTGCAAGCTTCTGTTGCTCAGAGCTCTGTTTTGCTGGAACAGGTAGCCAGGGTAAAAAAAAAAAAAAAAATTTCACAGTGTTGCCAAAAGAGGAGGTCCCAGGTTCCCTCTGTGCTACCTGCAGATTGCTTAAGTGTAGGCATTACAGGCAGGAACAGTGAGCTGGATGTGAAAAGTGATCCAACTGAAATCCAAGAGCATTTCTTGTGGGGTGTTTTCTGGGGAAAGCAGATAAATTTTGTAATCTAGCTCCCTACACAGTTGCACAATCATGCTTGCTGGCAGAAAGAAAGCTGGAGAGATACCATGACAGGGTAGCATTGTTCCTTTCCATTGCAGCTGGGCTTCAGCCAGATTAAAGTGGATGTGTAATCAGAACCTGATCATACTGAGCACTTCGTGGGATCCAGAATCAAATAGTCATACCTGATGCTTCAAAGCCATACAGGAAAATAAAATTAAGAAAATATAAACAACCTGGCAGTATCCAAATAGTTTTCACAGGATCACAGGATGTTAGGGGTTGGAAGGGACCTTCAGAGATTGAGTCCAACCCCCTTGCAAGAGCAGGACCATAATCAAGTGCAGGTCACACAGAAAAGCATGCTGATGGGTCTTGAAAGTCTCCAGAGAAGGAGACTCCACAGGCTGTTTGGGGAGCCTGTGTTTCGCAGTATTTATATATTCCTCATAGTGACAGAGAAATCTATACCCATGATAGAGCAGGAATTTGAATGTCACCATCTGAAATCTAGAGGAACAGGTTCTTTACCATGAGGGTAGTGGAGCACTGGAACAGGCTGCCTGGGGGAGTGGTTGGGGCCCCATGCCTGGAGATATCCAAGGTGAGGCTTGACAGGGCACTAAGCAGTCTGATCTAGTTGAAGATGTCCTTGTTGACTGCATGGGAGTTGGACTAGAAGACCTTCAGAGGTCTCTTCCAACCCAGACCCTTCTATAATTCTGTGATTCTGTAAAGTTTTGTGGCAAAACCCTCACTGAAGCAGCAAAACATCAGTCCACTGCTGCTTCAGAAACACACCTTCTGCTAAGTGTCACATCTCTCCACTTCAACAAGAAACAACCCAAGAGAACACTGACTGCTTTTTCAACTCGATAAAATTACAGTTTCCAAATTACCCCAAGTCAAGTGCATCATGATTGACTGAGCTGCTGTGACATCAACACAATGGCTTGTAGTGACTTTTGAAATCTGATTGCAGGTTTAAATGAGGGGGAAAAACACCCCACACATCTAAATAATTTCCCCTGTGAATGCTAAACAGCTGCTCGTTTGTTCAGTCACTCTGCCGTGAGCATCACTTCTTTCTCCAATTAATTTTTTCCCCAAACCTTTGTAATTTCAATACCTGTTAGACAGGACAGATAAAACAGGTATCACTAAATCGTTTCCAGGAGAGGAAAAAAAAAAAAAGAAAAATAATAAAGGGCAACACTAGTTTTGTAACAGATATTTCTCTCCAGAGTCTTGCATTCCCAAAGAGCAAGTATCCTGTGCTGACAGTTCCAGCTCTGTAGCCACAGTTGCCTGCATGCCTACATAAAATGGGAAAAGTCAGGAAACCAGGCTAAGAGAGAAGGGATCACTAAAATCCAAGACAGGCATGTTCTGCAAGGGCTGTGAACATCTGTGCAATACTAAAAACAAAACAAAAAAAGGAAAAAACCCACACTCCAATTTGGATTACTTTCAGAATAGATTAAACGAAGCAGAAAAACGTATTAATGACTTGAAATACTGAAGGAGCACAGCAGCAGCAAAACGACCAGCAAATACCCATTAACTAAACTGCTTCTCTACAAAGCTGGAAACCAGCACAGTCCTTTCAAGGGATCAGATTTAAGGCTCCTAAGAAATCAAGAAGGTTCAGGAGGAAAATGTGTCACTGGATTTTTAAAATATTTGCAAATAAAGTCAGTGCTGAGATGCTGAGAATGAAAAAGATCATCTTAATTTTAAGTCACATCCCAAGGAAGGTGAATAAAAAGAAACAGGATTTGTTTGTAGTTGATCCTATGATCGAGCCTGAAGAGTTTGTTTGCCAAAGGTTACTGCCAGCTATTGGAACAAGAAATCAAAAGAACCACCCCACTGTGCAGCTGTCTGTTTTGGAAAGTTAAGGTGGCATGCCCTTCCATAAGTCCTCATGGGGCTCAGCAGAGTGGTGGAGTGGGAACTGCTGTTCTGTGACACGCAGCAAGCACATCAGATATTGTATGGGCTGCTCCGAGTGCTGAAGTAAAGAGAATAGCTATGGCTGTGTGACTAACACCAGACAGAATGAAATGGCTGTTCCTCACCCATAGTCATCCAGTACATTTGCAAATCTGACACGTCCTCAAGATGTTTTTAATTCTTTATACTTCTGCTGTGCCAAAACAAACTGGCTCAGGATCACTCTCTCCTCCTCACCGTTATTTCTTGCCCTTTCCCATCTTGCCCCACCCTCAGTCTCTAGAGCACAGCAAGTCCTGGTTCTGCAGGGACGCTTGGGACAGCCTGTTCCTCACAACACCGAGGGTCACAGCCATCCACCTGGAACCACAGAGACTTTGGAAGGCTTGGAGATGGCATCACGCCACCTTTCACGTCCTGCCAGTAGACCGTGCCTTCCACAGGCACAACAATAACATCCAGATATGGTTCCATTCTCCAGGGGAGGTAAGCAAGTTCTCCATTTTCTGAAAGCTGTTAGTTGTAGCACCTCAGCCATTGTAATAATATTCAAATATTATGGAATAATATCCAAATTAAGTTCCACCCACTGTAAGAAAAAACAACAGGTTTGAGACCATCTAATGAACCTGAGGGTGCACAAGTCCATGAGACCTGACAAGATGGTCATGGGGGCTGGAACTAGATGATCTTTAAGGTCCCTTCCAACTCAAACCATTCTGTGGTTCTAAGATTCTATGAAATTGCAGGTAAGAACCAGCTAGGACTGATTCAATTCACCCACTGCACCTTTGGTAGAAGCAGCCTTGCAACTAATGAAGGTCGTTACTCTCAGGTGCCTTCTCATCCCCTCATTCTAGATCTACTGATTCTGATTGCACATTTTACTTTTCTCTTGCTTTCTACTCTTATTTGACACTTCCTTCTCTTGCTTCACACATGTTACTCCTTGTTTTAGTCAGTTTCTGTTTTAAGTATCTACTCCTCAGGACTCCTATTTCCTAGAAGGAGGCCACCATTCTGGTTTGGTAGCTTTTTTTATCCACTTAACATAGTATGAATCATAAGATTTGCAGGGCAGGGAGGAATCAAGACCCCTGCTGATATCTCCATTTGGTGTGTCATAAGAGTTCCTATTCTATTAACCCATACAAATTACAACAGATAATGATACTAATAACCTATATAGTTCCCAGCACAACAGATTACATCTAAGTGGAAAATTAAGAGAAGGGACTCTGATTTTATAGGTGACTCTTCATGTTCAGCTTCCCCCTTCTTCTTACCTGCATTTCCTTCCTGAACAGAGGCTAAAGAAATCAATCTACTTGTAACCGATTAAACAACAGCAAAGCTTCTACCACCACGTGTCTTTGTGCTAAGAACAAAATAGCGAACATCCCATTACACACAGAACTAAAGACCTAACTTAGGCTGAAAAAACAGACATCAGTACAAATGCAGAGATCACTTTAGTGGTTGTTTTTCAGCAGGATTCATGGACAGGCTGCATCAATGCAACAGAAGGGGATAAATAAGATAACCTCTAGGGCCAGTAAGAGCTGCTCACTGAGCAACATCTCTAACTCAGGCTTTGCTGTAGGAGAGTATCTATCTCCTTAGTGCACTAGACAAGCATCAGGAAGAGATGAAAGGCAAAAGTAGAGTAACGGGAGACCACACGTGCCTCTGGGGTGAGTCCAGGGGCAATTCGGGTTTGGTTTCTTTTAGCCACTCAGAGCGTTACCGCTTTAGTCAGTGAAGGGGCAAGTGTCCTACCACACGGATGCGGGAAGGAGGCTGGAAGGAGAAGAAACCCCTGAGGATCACGGGGCGGGGGGCATGTGTGCTCGGGACAGTCACGTAACTCAGAGAGACCAAGCACTGAACACACGCTACTCGCCCCAAGACTGCTTTTGGTACGTTGCACGGTACCTTCTAAAGATTCCGCTTCGCTTTTCTCCATGTACAACTCTCCACGCCACGAACACGAGGAAAGTGGTTTTCTCATCTTCACAAACGCCCCAGCTTCCCCCGCGGGAGCCAGGTAGATGTAGGGGCTATATCACTCTCCGTCGAGAATCACCTGAGGGCTCCCCCGAATGAAGCCGCGGCTACCGCTCTCGCTTCTGAGGCTGCCTTCATCGGGGCAGGCGGCACCCCGAGGTCAGCCCGCCGGGACAGCCTCAGCAACAGCCAGCCTGGCCGGAGAGCCTGGTCAACGGCCAGGGGACGCGCACCCCCAGCCCCGGTGAACCGCCGCAGCGGCCATTTTGCAACCAGTTGCTTCAGCCACCTGTGCCCCGCCCGCTCCCGCGCCGCGCACGGACACTCACCGCGAGGAGGCCGTCGGGCGTCAAGGTGCAGCCAATGGAGCCTTCCGCCCCAGTGGGGTCTCCAAGGTAGGTGACTCTGCCTGTGGCCGCCCGGGGCGCAGTGCAAGGCCACCGCGTCCCCTCGGCCCGACCCCCAGCCTGAGGCGCGAACCGCACCGAGGGGCCACCGGCAGCTCCCACCCTACCGCCGCACAGCATCGGTAACCACGGCAACCTCAAGTGCTACTGCCATTGGCGGGTTTAACACGAGGCAGCGGCCAATAGTGCGCCGCCTTGTGCCACACCCAGCCAATCGACGCGGGCGCAGGGCTGGGCTCTGCGCTGACGCCGCTGCGCGGGGCGGGGCGTGGCCAGGCGGAGCGGGCGGCGGGGCTCGGCGGCGCCGGCGCCACCACCGCCACCATGGAGACCCCGGGCTAGGGCCCGCCGCGGCCCGCCGGCGCGCTCAGCGGGGCCGGCCCCGCCGCCCTACTCCTCCTCCTCCTCCTCGTTCTTCTCCTTTTCCTTCTCCTCATCCCTCAGCGCGGTGAGTGGACTGAGGAGCTAGGGGAGCTGCTGGCCGGCTGGGACTAGGGCTGGGGCGAGGTGGGAGGTGAAGTGGCGAACCCGCTGGGGGCCCGGGGCGGCGGAGCTGAGGAGCTGCCGCGTCAGGCGGACCTGCATACTGCCCGCGCCGCTGCTGGCTGCCTTCCCGCTGTTGGAGCGCAGCGTGCCCTCTGCGTCCGCGCGGCCGTCCGGTGCCTGGTCGCGTTACCCGGGCCCTGCGGGCGGAGGTGCTGCTGCCCCGGGCTCCGTACCGAGCACCGGAGCGGGCGAAGCGCGGGATCCCGGGAACAGGCGGGCGCCGATGGGGCAGGTGCGTGCTATTCGGCTTCGGGAGTCCACAGCGGGGGTCGCGGCCGGCCCCGAGGCAGCCGCGGGTCGGGGTCGCCGAGTCTGGGCCCGCTGCCCTCAGCCCGCTGCGGCCGCTTTCTTCCTCCCTCCCGGGCGCGCCGGCTTCCGCGGCCGCGGGGCGAGCCCGCGGCGGATGCGCGGCTCCTGGTCACGCCGGAGGGCGCCGGCGGTGCACGGCGCTGCGGGCGGGAGCTGGGAGCTGTGCCGAGTCGTACCGGGCTGTACTGAGGCGCAGCAGTCAGGGCCGGGCCGCCGGAGCCGTTCCGCGGCGTACCGCGGCCGCAGCGCCGCACAGCAGGGGCTGTGGGGCGAAGGTGGGGTATGGTGGAAACTTTTGGGGATTGCGGATGTCGGTGGGGCAGTCCTAGCTTGTGTTGCCGTCGGACAGGACCCCCGGGCCCTGCAACACCGGGGACATGGCTGGGCCCAGGAGACCCCCGGGCCTCGCAGCACCGGGGACACGACCGAGCCGAGAAGGTCGCCGGACCCCGCAACAGCGGGCACATCGCCTGGCCGGGCCGCGCGTGGTGCAGCCCGGTGCCGGGTACCGGGGCTGCGGGTTGCCTTGCCTTGCCTTGCCCTGCCCTACCCCGGCGGGACCGCCCGGCAGCGTGCTTTCCTCAAAGACCCCGTGTCCGTACCGGGCTGCCCGGTGTCACTGTTCCGGGGCAGTTTCCATCGCCATGTGCTCAGCTGAAGGCAGTTTCGGTGCGAGGGGCTGTAACCTCTGTGTGACCGCCAGGCTGGGGCTATGCATCGTTAGGTCCCGGGAAAAGTCAGGGGATGCGCTGCCCGTGCCGCTCCCGAAGCCAGTAACTTTGTGCAGGATTCCCCCTCTCTAAGCAAACCCCAGAGAACGAGGCGGGGAGAAGCAGCACACGCAGGGCTCGGAGCCTTGGGTGGGCGGTGTGGCAGCGCGCCCGGTGCCAGCCGCTGGCTGTTGCCTGTGCAGTGGGTGCAGCATAGGCTGCCGGTGCCCGGGGCTCTCTGCAGTGGCCTCACCGGGAGTGCGGGGTGCGAATCGCTGACCACAGCCCGCATGTGCGAGCTGGAGCAGAGAATCTGGGGAGAATAAAGCTACTGTGACACTGTGTCTGGGCTGCTTCAGCAAATAAGTGATTTCTGTGATTGTGAGTTGTGTAGCAGGTAGAAATGCTAAATGCCACACGGACAGATAGCTTTGGATGTCTGGTCCTTTCCCACTCCCAGCTCATGCTGCAGAACACATTCATGTCCCACTAAAGAAGAACTGGGTGTTTCTGAAGCACTGGTGCTTGGCCCCAAGACCTTTGTACTGTTTCTTTTTAATAACCTTCTGCTCCGTGTTAATTTGACATTAGTCATGGCTTGGAGCTCTGGCTGTTTGAAGGAGGAGGTGTGGCTGGACTTGCAGCAGCAATGTTTCATTCACTGTCTTTTTTTTTTCTAGTCTTTTTGTATTTTGGTAACTTGGAGTTCAGAGATTAGAGGACAAGGATGACAACCCGCTTTTAATTAGTAACTATGTTTCTATGTTTTTGAGGTAAACACCAAATAATATTTCCACTGACAAAAATCTGGGATCATACTACATGTACTTAATTTGTGGAGCTGCACTCATTTGGTCATGTCCATCTCATTAAAAGTGGTAGCAGTGTGTTTTGGGGACAAGAAGTTATTGCTAGCACTGACATACTGTATTCTCTCATTAAATATTGCAATGTTGCACCCAAATGAGTGCATCCTGTCCCTGAACAAACAGACTGCATTGACTTTCTCTGGTTGTTTAAATGGCTTGGATAAAATGAGTTGCTATTAATATTTTTAATTAAGGTGGAACAGCTGATGGAGCTTTTCCAGTAAAAAGGATGGCTTTTCTCCTTTCATCTTGTTAGACATAAAGGATAAATAGCAGTAATAATGATAAAAGTTCAGCCACAAAGCACAGTTGGAGCAACTTTCCTGACAAAGCAGTGCACTGTAAGAAAGGAGAATTTGTTCTGTTTTCTCTTAAAACGTTGACAATAATGCACCTTTTGGTGTCTGCTTTTGCATAGTAGTGCAGGATCCTTTTATAATGGCCAGCTGAATTGGGTCACGCAGTGAGAAGGACGAGACTGACAGATACATAGCTTCATAATACTGACAAAGTAGCATTTCTGTGCGTGTTGGGGTGGTTTAGATACTGGGTGTGCTATGTAAAAACGATGGTCATCTTCATTAGTAAGCTGTGCCAAGTGTTTAGAGTAGCAGCTCTGCACGTCTTGAGCCTCCGTGGAACACCAGGCATGTTAACAAACCAGAAAACATCAACTAGAACTCCATGCACTTGTTTCACTTCATGGTGATTATTTAAATGCATTGATAGCAGGGGAAAGGCTGTTTGAAAAGATGGGGTTCTGTCAATGCTGCCTTAATGTCATTGGGTTTCACTGAAAAAGAAGCAAGTTCTGCAAGCAGGTAGCTGGTTATTTGGTGCCAGAAAGCCTTGACTAGTTCAGGGATCCCAGTGACTTAAGTTGTTTTAAGTATAATGAGGGATGATTTCTTTTCAGAACAGAGGTATAGTAACATGGCATAGAAAAGGCCCCTAAAAAGCAAACTAGACTTGTGGCGATTGTCTGGAAGAAAATACCTGCGACCTCGTTACCCCAGACCTTGTAGTGTATGTTGTATTGCTCTGATTTGCATTATTGTTTTCAGTCAAATCAGCGAGTCTGGCTAAAGCTGGCTTTGTCTCCTGTATGGGAAGCTGCACTCCATTTAAGCCCTTTACAGCTCAGTTCAGTTGCCCTGGGCAGGGAGTTTTTTATGGACAGTGCACAGGTTTGTGACTGTTGTGGCAGGACAGCCCTGGTGATGCCCTGGGACCCTGTGCTGCTGTCCCTTGAGGGCTCAGCCTGACGCTCACTGCTGCAGGAGGAACAGTGGCTTTGGTTGCCAGGATTTGGTGGAAAACAGCTCGTAAGGAGCTGCTGCAGAGAGAACATCTGGCCACCTCCTACGGAAAGTGCATGTGCAAGCCCTGAGTAACTCAGGGTGGTGCAGGTCAAAAGTCTGGAACTTCCTGAGGTTTTTGGTTAGGTTCATGTGGGGTTTTTTCTCCAGCGAAACAGTGTGACTGTGGCATGTGCAGTCACTCCAGAAGCAAACCAAACTGCTTCCAGCATCACTCATCGGGGAGAGCAGAGCTAGCATGGCTTTATGTGCAAGTGAGCAGAGAGCCGGACATAAAGCTGGAGGTTTGGACATGGCTCGTAGGTATTGCTTGTACTGTTCGTGTCTTGCCTGCAAGTGATGCTGACAAGAAACCAGTTCAAGCACTGGTGGAGATGAAGAGTGGACACATGACTGCAGCTCAGCACAGGCTGAGGGACATGGACCTTCTTGTGCAAGCTGCACTTGGGTCCTGCATCAGAACCTTGCCTCAGGAGCCTGCACATGAGGCTGCAGGGATTGCTGGTGCTGGGCAGCTCTCTAGGCATGCCTGGCAGCTCCTCTGATGCTCTACTGTGTTTCTTAAGGCCTGGGATATGTCCTGCTTCATTGGATAAACTGCTCATGTTCTCCATCCAAACGGAATACTCATTTATTTTGCTCAGGGAAGGTTTGAAGAGGGGAGGGAGGGAGGAGGTGGGTGAGGACAGCCAAGAACTGCCTCTGGTGACTTTCCCAGAGCTTTTGCTTGCACAGAAGAAAACTGCAGCTTCTTGTCAGTTAAAATCTCTGTGGCTGGCATTAGCATTTGGACCTTTGCTCCTTTCCCACTTGCTGTCTCTTTCCTCTCAGCCCTTAGTGCCTTTGCTCTGTTTTTTTTTTTTTTTCCCAAGCAGAGGAGATCATGTTTCAGGAATGAGGATGGGCTCCTTTGGTCTCACAGTAGATTAATTTGCTTTTAAATAATGAAATCCTCAATGCCATCATGAAAAGGAAAGGCTTAAGGAGAAGGCTCTCCGGATGGTATCTCGCAGAGGTTTAATTGCTCTCCAAGCCACTAACAGGCAGGAGGACGTGCCTGTCCAGTCTGGCCATGCTCTGTGTGGGGTGGACAGGTGGTACTGGCCAGGAAGGTGACTCCAGCACAGGCTTGTCCTCCTTTCAGGGCATGTGTCACTGGGACATGGAGGTGACTCCAGCACAGGCTTGTCCTCTTTCTGAGATCAGCTTCATGAGTCAGCTCTCTGCTCCTGAAAAGCACTGTCTGGCACTGCTGCAGGAAGAGCACAGCTCAGAACCAGCTCAGCCAGTCTGCTGCCTGCCTCACCTGCTCTCCCCTCCAGTTAAAGTGTGCTGTGGAGATTTTCTGGTGTTGTCTTTAACTTTGTAGTCCTTTTCACTTCATCCTGTTAAGACAGAGTCACTTTGGGAAAAGTTAGGGAAAATCCCTTGTTTCAGGATTTCTGTACAAGATGTCTCCTTAGCAAAACTAAACCGAAAAAGTTAGGCATACTCTTCACATACACATTTCGCCCTCCTGTTAATGCAATCTTAAGATATTGTTAGAAAAAAGGATTACTCTTTCTCCAAAGCATAGCCATCTGTTACAGACCTTTCTCCTTTTTTTTTAATCTGTGTAGCATTTTGCAAATTTCTTACCTAGTTCTAAAGACTGAAGACCAGGCAGCTTCCTGTTTAATGGCTTTGAAAAGTCATTTCCACAATGCTTTTATTTTAGTGGAGAAAATAAAACTGTGAGCTGTTGCTTTATTTGGGAGTGATTGGTCCATTCTTCAAGGAATAATTAAAATTAAAACTTCTTCCTCACCCCTCCACCCCCAATAATGAAGCCTTTTGCTTGTGATCTAACTGAAACATAGTGGGGCTTTGTGAACCTGAAAGCAGCATTTATAGCCAGTCTAATACTCTGATATTGTGATTAATTCATTATTAAAGAGAAGAAAGGAATCTGTTGTAAGTCCTTTGAAGGTGTGCGAGCTGAAACTTGCCCTCTGCATCCCAGCTCACTGAGGGGATTTTTAATCTATTTACTGTTTATGCAGCCGTGGGGTGGTAATTGTGGGCAGTGAGTAAAATCACCCTTTGGGGATTGGATCTGTACAGCAGATGATTCACAGGTACTGAACAGGGGCTGTAATTAGCCGGCCTGTGCTGTTTGCTGAACTTGTAGGTAGGAGTTGAGGGACTGGGTCCCTCTGCATCTCAGAGCAGCAGTGGGAGAACTCGGGCTGGATTCTGTCCTCTGGAGAGTGCTTTTGCTGACTGGCAGCAGGACAGGGTGTAGCAGGAGTGGTTCTGCACAGCTTGGCCAGTGACTTTCCTCATCATAGCTGGGTCCATCTCCAGAGGCAGCAGGAGCAAGAAGGAGAATGTCCTGGCAGGAGATGGAGGAGCTGGAGGCAAGAAGGTGGGAGCAGTTTTTCTAGTGCCAGGCAGAGTCAGGTTCAGAGCTCTGGGCATCAAGTGAGGAAAAGGAGGAGCTAGAGCATGTGGTGCCAGGCATTGCCCTCTATCAGTGAGTTCAGCTGTAGGGAACAGGGAAGAAGTGTCAGAAAAAAAAAAATCTCCATTTCTGTTGGCTTGTGTGGGTGCCATAAAACTTTTCCTGTCTACCTCTGTGCAACAAAAGTGGTGATGGCATCCATGTGGTGTGGGAGGCCTTGGGCTGTCACCTCTGCTGTACTTCTAGCCTTTGTTACAGATGTACTCAAAAACCTTTGCACTGCACTTGGGCAAACAGAAAGTGCCTCATCACTATCTTCATTTGCTTTAAATTATTTTGTTTGTGCCATCTCTGCTCAAGGTAGGATGTGAGCAGCAGACTTACCAGTTTGCTGTGGCTTTCTGTCCCCTTCTTTCAGTGGCAGGCAGTGCATCCTTAGTGCTCCTGAATGAAATCTCAGTCCAAAAATGTGCTCTTTCCTGTCTTGTATTCCAGTAAAAGCAGAGAAAAATTCCCTGATCTCTGAAACAATTTCAGAGAGAGAACTGCCTTGTCAGTGTGATATGTGTGAAAATGAGGTGTTTCATATCTTCCACAACAATAAAACCAAGAGGGTGTATGTAATGTGATGGATTTCAGAGGCTTTGGGCAAGTGAGAATGTCTCTCTGCAGATGTTTGGCACAAGTCATTGATTGTCTTGCACAGGCTCCTACTTGCAGGGTATCTAAAGGTAAATGAGAAGACCTTAGATCTTAGAGAGTTCACAAGGTCACAGAATGGCTTGACTTGAAAGAGACATCCAAGTTCATCTAGTTCCAACCCCCCTGCCATGGATGGGGACACCTTCCACTAGACCAGGTTGTTCAAGGCCCCATCCAACCTGGCCCTAGAAGTCTAGGCCACTTGAACACTCCGAGCAACCTGTTCCAGTGCCTCACCACTCTCATGGGGAAGAATTTTTTCATCATGTCTCCTCTAAATCCAGCTTCTTCCAGTTTGAAGCCATCACCCCTTGTCCTGTCACTCCATGCTTTTGTAGAAAGTCCTTCTCCAGCTCCCCTTGAGTTGATACTTTCATCTTGTTTTTATTTAAAATTGCCAGATTTTTTTTTTTTAAGACAACAGTATGAAGCATGAAAGGAGATTGCATTTGTACTATGGTAGTGCCTGAGCTCCAAGTGGATGTGCCCTTCTGTGGAGTAGAGGGCAATGCATGCTCCACAGCCTACAAACATAAAGGCAAAACATGAGGAGGTAGATGAAAGGAGTGGAGAAGCAGAAATGAAGAAGAGGACTTTTTGCAGTATGGCCCTTTGTTCAGGGTGCTTGTGACCCAGTAGTAAAGCTGAGTTGTTGGTCTCTATGGTTTGATTCAGCCTTAATCAAAGGGACACCAGCAGAATTTGCCATCTGGTGCTCCTCTGGAGCCTTCATTTCAAGGTTTGTCCTCGTAACAAATGCAATGGAAATAACCAGGGCCATATTTTAGCTGAAATAGAGAATATTGGCATGTGAGATGACAGATACAATGGATCACTTGTTTCTGGGAGCGTGTTTAGATTTCAAACAAAAGGTGAAGAAAAACACTGAACCCAGACATTTCAGACTGGCTCGTGGCTCTGTAAGATGTGTCCATCTGCTCTGTGCTGCTTGGACTAAAATAAACTGCCAAATTTTCTCAGCTTTGCCATTGTTCCTTAGCATAGATCACAGCAACAGTGTGCACTGAGATTGGTGAGACCACTGTAATTAAAGACATTCTTTTTTCCAGAAGGTGTTTTTAAAAATCCTTGTGTAAAATTCAGCACAGAATAGACAGACTGACTCAAAAAAAAAAAAAAAAAACCAACAAAAACCAACCAAACCCAAAAACTAACTTGCTGTGGTTCAAAGGGTTGAGATTTCTTAAGAAAGATCTGAAGTACCGGTAGAGAACACTGCTTATTGTGGGATGCTTTTTAGTTCAGGCTGATGTAATCAGTTTTCCAGTGCTGAGAAAGTCTTTTAATGTTGTTGTGGAACACAGAAGTTATTTTTAAGCACCACAGAATAAAGTTACAGAGTCATGTACTGACATTGAAATGAAAAATAAAACTTATCAACAAAAAACCCCACCCCAAAGACACTCAGTAACTGCAAATCTGCTGAACTGGCAAGGCAGACTGAACATAGACTTGTCTGAGAAGCTCCTGAGTTCTTTTTGCCCACCCTGAGTGCTTAGGAGGGAGTAGGAATCCCATGGTCCTGCAGTCAGTTGCTCCTGCCCCAATGAAGGCTGAAAATTTACTCACACAGTGTAGGAAGAGAATACTTTTTTAAAACCTACTGTATTTATTGGTATTCATAAGGACTGAGTCTTTTACATCTCTTACTGTAAAAGATGTAAAAAGAGCCCTTAAATCACAACTTGCCTGCTTGTAGGAAGGGTGTAGTTCATCAGAGGTGGAAAGATTTGCCTTATTTGAATGATGTGGCTCATTCTGTGAGTTTATATTGTACAATCAAATTGCCTTGTATTGCTGGGAAATTGATTTATAATGTATTTCAGAAGGACTGAAAGAGACAAGGAAGATACAATTATTTAGTATTTTTTGATAGCAATAATTCCAGTTATTGACATTTCCCTCAACATTTTCCTCAATGTTTGCTTTACCTCAAAGCATCATATTACAACAGGACAGAAGTATTTCGCTGTAGTTCTGTTCCAGGTTAATTTTTAGGTTTTTTTTTGCTACAGAAAGTTGCAAATAATGCTTTCTGGACAGCATCACAAACTGTGTGATGTTATTTTCAATATGTGTCAGCTTCCTTAAGGCCATCTGCTGAAGAGCTTGTTTATTAGTTACCCAGTTCTATGTCCACATCTGGGCGAGTCAGAAGAGTTGGTGGACCAAGACCAAGTTGGTAGCCTTAGTTAATGTCAGGGAGCATCAGTACAAATAGAATTCCTGCACTGCCAGCCAAGGAAGCCTTCCTGCAGCCTCTTGGCAGGTTGTTTTTAAGCTGCTGCTTTGGTTGCTCTGAAGAAGGAGCACCTGTGAGTCCTCAGCTCCTTGCTGTTTGTTGGGGCTGTTTTCTGGTGTTTACTGAATCATGGCTTTCAGAAGTGATTGTTCTCAACTTGCCTGTTTTGAGTGAGTATTGTGAAAACAAAGCATCTTGCTATGCAGGCACTTTGCATTTTGAGGTGTAAACATCATCATCTCCTTGTGGCTGGAAACTGAGATTGATCACACTTTAGAAAGTCCCTGTATGACATCTCACGGCAAGCCTGCTTCAGTGGCCATGCCATCAGGAGTACTTCACCTGACTGACCAACCACCAAATGTGTTCTCTCACATGTAGAATTCTTTTTCTTACAAAGTCAAGGTCTGCTCACACAAAGCAGGTGCCTGATGCAGTATTCGATGCTTCTTTGGGAGATGACAATTGATTTGGTGTGCCCTAAGTGAACTCTCTCCCAGGTTCACTGCAGAAGCAGCCAGTGGGTGAAACCTGTTGCTGTTGTCTGCCTGGCATGCCGCCACCTGCCTGCTTGGGCTTCTCTTTTGAGATACTTGACATGTCTGTCTCCCCTTCAAGCTTTCAGATGGGCAAACTTAAACACGTTGGAGGGAGGGCAGGCAGAGTTCTGCTGCATCAACTCCCCTTCTGCTCTTTCCCTCCTTGCTCAAAATCTCCTGGAGGGCTGCCTTAGCTTTAATCTCCTGTCTTGAAAATACGATTTGCACGTTGCACCGAGTTATAGCCAGGCTAGAGATGTTCATCTTGGGTGCAAAAATGCCTTCTAATTGTAAAAATTCAAGTGTAGTATGTCCTTTTCCCCCACCATGAATAAATCCTGTGAAACCTCTACAGTGTCATTCTACTAACACTCATTAACTAATTAACAACTACAGAGCATCTGCTCTGGCAATTGATAACAACCTCAGCCAGAAGGAAAGCAAAGATGTGCTTGTGATAACTAAACCATCTTCTTAACTTTCTTTAATTGTTACAGCTTTTATTGTATCCCACTCCCTCCCACCCTAGTGCTCTCCTTTATATTTACACTTGTCAGCAGGGTTTATGATTTCTTTAGCTAAGGCTTAAGAATCCTTATAGAAGAGAATAATCTATTGAAATTTAAAACTCCTGAGCTTGTTTGGCCTGTATTTCAGAATCAAGGTTTGATTCCAGACAGCAGCTGAATAACTACTGTTCTTCAGCATCCTTTGTTGTAAGGATCTGGCACTTGTATTTGAAAGATTTTTCTTTACAAACTATGGCAGAAGAAACCCTTGGGAAACAGCTAATATTCAGTGTTCAAGATATTTCTTCCCTCATATGATGCAGCTTCTTTAAGGGTAATGTAAGTTGGGACTCTTTATCTGCTTTACCATTCAGTTCCCGTAATTCAGCTGAGCCTGGTAACTGAAAGTTGGTTCATGCAGCCACCTCGCTTCCTCGTGGTGGCTGGGAGAGGAACCACAGAACCCAAGGGTCCACACCTGCCTGCTGCTCTGGTCCTTTTTTGTCCAGCACCTGCTGCAGGCCATTGGCAGCCTGGATTACTTGGCTGGCTGGATCTCCAGGCTAATGTGGTGTTCCTCTGCTGGAATCCCTGTGGCAGCTGGGTTTCCCATGTGCCTTTGCTACTGGGGCTTTTTCAGTCTACTTGAAACAGGACAGTCCTATGACTGAGGACATGCTGGCCTTTGAACTAGGAGGGCTTCCGATTTTCAATAATCTCTTCCATGGCATGGCAAGTGAAGGGCATGCAAAGTCATCTTTGCAGTAGTCGTGAGAGCTTAGTGTGTGTCCTGATAGATAGCCTTCCATGGTCCAAAGTTCAGACTTCTTGCCAGTGCTTGAGTACTGTGTCCAGTTC